>PVJA010035445.1:0-21837 GCA_004027025.1 Myocastor coypus | reverse complement strand
CTATTATATGTCTTGGTGTGTTTTTAGTTGGGTTGATGTTATTTGGGGTTCTGTAGGCTTCAGTTACCTGAATGTCTGATTGTTTTCTCAGATTTGGGAAGTTTTCTATTACTTCTGCCCATATTCTTTTTATATCATTTGTATTGACTCCTTCTTTCTCATTGATTCCCATTAATCTCACGTTGTTCATTTTCGCATCGTCTTGCAGATGATGAATTATTTTTTCCTGCATTCTGGTTGTTTTTAAAAGATCCTTTCTTACTCTTTCACTGGCTGCAAGTGTGTCTTCAAGGTTGAAAACTCTATCTTCATTTTCGTTCATTCGGCTCTGCCAGCTTGTGATCGAGGTTTTATTTTCTTGTATATCTGTTTGAAACTGTTTCATGCGATCTGTCTTTCCTATATTGCTCCGTCAGGGAGTCCATCATTTTTCTATTCTCCTCTAATTTTTTATCAATGTCTTCTTTAATAATATTGAAGTCTGTCATTATGGTTATCCTTTCTTTCTCTAATACAGAGATTATTTCTGTTCTGTTCTCCTTTCTACTTTTGTGTAGTTGTTCCCCTACTTGGGATGCTATTGATTTAGGCATGTCTTTGTCAACTTTAGATATTATTTCTGCTCTGATGTCCTCTATACATTTCTCCAGCCGTTTTTCCACTTCATGTATTTCTTGTTTTACTTCAGATGTTATCTCTGATCTCAGTTGCTCTATAAGTTTCTGCACTTGAGTGTCTGCCTCAGATGCTCCCAATTCAGAGGTTTCATCTGTATAATTCTCATTTTCTTCCATGATAGTGTCTTCTGTGTTTGGTTTGGGCGGGCACGGGTCCTGAGATTGCCTCCTACTCCTTGTTGTTATCATTTTGTATGGAAGCGACCTCTGCACTTTGGTGGTGTTATGCTGTGTCTATGGGCGTTTGGTCGGGAGACTCCAAGGTGGTTCTTCTACAGAGATTCCTGACTCTTGTGTTGGGGCTCTGGCTGCTAGCTTTTGTGAATCCTGGTGGATGTGGTCTGTAGGTGGAGGTGGAGCTTTGGGATTGAGTAGTCCTGGTAGGCTCGTGGACCAGATCGGTTGCCAAACGGGCTATTTGATGGGTTCGGTGCTGGAGCTTAGGCTGGAGGGGTTCAAAAAATAAAAGGGGGGGGGGAGGGAAGGCAGGCCAAGTATCCTGACCCAGCTGGCGCGGGCTCAGTTCCCAGGGGTGCGGTTTGGGTCTGGGCTGGAGCAGGAAGTTAGTCGCGGGAACGCAGAAGTGGGGCAGAGGGGCGCAGGGAGCTTACCCGCGGTGGGTGCGCAGGCTCAGCTCCCAGGGGTGCGATTTGGGTCTGGGCTGGAGCAGGAAGTTAGTCGCGGGAACGCAGAAGCGGGGCACAGGGGCGCAGGGAGCTTACCCAAGGCGGGTGCGCAGGCTCAGCTCCCAGGGGTGCGATCCACATTAACAATTTAAAAGTCTGTAAGTGTGTCCTGAAAGACAATCTCCTCTCATTTAGCCTCAGGGCCAAGATTGCAGAAATCCAAACATAGGCCCTCATCATTCAGTTCGTTTAAAGGCATCATTATAAGTTTAATGGTGAGCCAGAAAAGATTGCTGAAGTTAATGTGAGGTGGAGCTAGGGAGATAGTTCTGTGCCACAAGTACCTGCCTGGCAAGTACAGGGTTGTGAATTCGAACCCCGGTCCCTCCAAAAGAAGGAGAAGAATGTGAGGGCATTGGTCAGAAAAGGATTAACCTATGGTATTGGCTGATAAACAGTGTTCCCAAAAATGAAACAGAGAAGAAGCCTACAATACTTTTATTAGATTTACAAAATCAAAGAAATGTAAAGGTAAATAAACAGAAGCCCATTTCAAACAGTAGTAAGAAATCATGGCCCCTCAAATAGATCCTGGATTTGAGCCAGCTTACAGACCCAGAATCACTTGAAGAGGATGGGTCACCTGAAGGAAGGGCCCTTGTGTACCAAAAATTAATGTGGTCAATGTTTCTCTCATCCTTCCCCAAAAAAACTCAATGCCTTTTACCAAAGTACATGACTGTACATGGGGGAAGGGAAATGATCAGACATTCGAGGGACTACTGGACACTAAATCTGAACTAACACAAATGCCAGGGAATCCAAAATATAATTCTGGCCTTTCAGTAACAGCAGGGACTTATGGAGGTCAGATAATTAATACAGTTTAGGCCATGATACTCACGGTGCGCTCACTGTGTCCTTGAATCCATCCTGTAGTCATTTCCTATTTTAGAAATGAGATATATTGGATATAATTTGGATATACCTAGCACTTAGTAGAATCCTCATATCGATACTTTAACCTGAAGCATGAGTGCTGTTATGGTTGAAAAGACCAAATAGAAACCATTAGAGTTACTTTTAATTGGTAAAATAGTAAAGCAAAAGCAATACCACATCCTTGAATAAATTTCAGAAATTAGTGCCATTATCAAGGACTTGAGGAATACACAAGTGGTTATTCCTATCACATGTCCCATGTAATTCTCCCGTTTGGCTGGTGCAGAAGACAGATGGGTCTTAGAGAATAACAGTAGATCACCATAAACTGAATCAAGTGGTGACTCTAATTGCAGCTACTGTACCAGACGTGGTTTCCTTGCTTAAGCTGATGAACACATCTCCTGGTAATGGTATGCAACTATTGATTTGACAAATACCTTCTTCATACCTACCCATAAGACTCATCAGAAACAATTTTCTGGGGCTAGGAGATAGCTCAGTGGTCTCAACATCTGTCTAGGCAAGCTCAAAAACCCATGTTTGATTCCTGGTATCACATGCCATGCTGCCCCCACCCCAGGTGTGCTGAATGGGCAACCAAGACTGGGCATGGTGGTGCATGCCTTTAATTTCAGTACTGAGGAGGCTGAAACAATTAGACTACTGTGAGTCCTGCTGTGTAGTGAGACCTGTACCAAATACATAAAAATAAAAAGTAAGAAGTAATTGGCAAGGTCTAGACTGAGATATAAAATAGAATCTCTATTTCTTTGTAAAATCTGTTCAAGCTGTTTTCAGGATGAAAGTATACAACATTACCCAAGGACCTATTGAAAATGACCTTGATGACTTGGAGGAACCAAAAATCTCTGTGGAGCAGAACCAGAGGACTGACTCTGAATAAAGTGTGGCAGACCTGGATGAGAAGCAAAGAACGATGTCAACAGTTTTAGCTTGCACTGAATAATTCATAAGTCCCACCTGGGCTAGCATACTGGATGTGGAATAGTTTACCCAGATTCTCAGTCACAACCAGTTAGCCCTATTTCCCCTTACTTCTATCTGTTTAAATTCCTTCTCTGTCTGCTAGTGGAGAGATATGAGTGGGTCTCCTGTCTCCTTAAATATCTACTTTCAACAGAGTTTTTTTCTTTTGATGGGAAAAAAGTTACTGTAGTGCAATGCATTCTATGTGCATTGGGTAGTGAGCCCTGCCTAGTTACATTTCTTTAAATGACTATTGCTTGCAGGTATAAAAGATAAACTATAGGTTTCACCTAGTCAAGACTAACACAAAGGGAAATAACACACATAACATTCAGGACCTACTTAAAAGCTTCCTTAACTTGCTTATTGATTAAAAAATATCCATTATATGTAACTTCTGTGATAAGATTTGGGTCAGAATATATTGGCAGAGGCTAAAGTATGTTAGATTTCAAATGTCATACAAAAATGAATTTAAATCTTTGGTCAAGAGTGATATTTCAAGTAGGGGAGAAACCTGATTTGGTTTACATTTTAGAAAACTCTTTGAGGTAACCTTTATGAGGTTCAGTTACAGGCCAATGACTAAAGAGCACAACACTAAAAAAATCAATAGCATTTCTATACACAAATAATGAACACACCAAGAGAGAGATTATGGGAAACTGTGCCTTTCACAGTAACACCTAAAAAATTAAACACTCAGGAATCAATCTCCATAATAAGTAAAAGATTTATACAGTCAAAAGTGTAGTACTCTGAAAAAAGAGATCAAACAGGTTTTTTGAAAATGGAAAGATATTCCTTGTTGCTGGATGGGAAGAACCAACATTATGAAAATGGCCATACTCCCAAAATTATTATGCAGATTCAATACAATCCTGATTAAAATACCATTAGTCTGCATGTTATGCTGGCCCCACTCCCCGGACACACTGAGATGGCAATTGAGATTGGGCATGGTGTCACACACTAATAATCGCAGTGCTTGGGAGGCTGAAAAAAAGGCAGATCACTACGAGTAGGATCTGTGTAGTGAGACCCTGTAGGCCCTCTACTGAATACATTGAATAAATAAATACCATTAGTATGCCTTAAAGATCTAGGAAAAAAACATTCCTAAAATTTATGTGGAACCAGAAGAGACCTAGAATAGCAAAAGCAGTCCAGGGCAACAAAAGAAAGACAGGAGACATCACAATCTCAAACTTGAAATTATACTACGAATTTAATGTGATACTGGCAAAAAAAAAAAAAACCTGAAGATCAGTGGAACCGATTAAAAGATGCAGCTACACCTACATACGCGCTCAGCATCTTATCTTTGGCAAAGGGGTCAAACATGTTCACTGGAAGAAAGAGAGCCTCTTTAATAAATGGTGCAGGCGCTGGCGGGGGCAAAAGATGGCGACGCCCCTCGGGTGGTCGCCGGGGGGTTCGGGCTCTGTGTGCCTTGCCTTCAACCAACTGCGGGATGTGATTAAATCTCAGGAGGAACTTATCCACCAGCTGAAGAACGTGATGGTTCTCCAGGATGAAAATTTTGTCAGTAAAGAAGAATTTCAGGCCGTGGAAAAGAAGCTGGTGGAAGAGAAAGCTGCCCATGCTGAGAGCAAGATCCTCCTGGCCAAGGAAGAGGAGAAGCTGCAGTTTGCCCTTGGCGAGGTGAAGGTGCTGTCCAAGCAACTGGAAAACGAGAAGCTGGCCTTTGAAAAAGCACTCTCCAATGTCAAGAACAGAGTCCTGCAGGAGTCCAGCAAGAAGGACCAGCACATCAGCACGTGCAATGGTAGGTGGGAGCTCCACGCTCCCCTGCATGGTAACATGCACGGGCTCCTTCCCAACAGCCCAGTGCCTGTGTCAAAAGCAGGGTTGAGGATACACACAGGCCCAGGCAGACAATACCTTCGAAAAGTTCTTCAGGGACCAGGCAGGCAACGGAAATGAGGGAAGCAGTCAGTGAATAATATTCTTCATGACCATAAAGGAAAAAGTAAAATAAAATAAAATAAAATAAATAGTGTATGTCAACGACTTAAAAATAGACCCATGCCTACCAAGATCACCAAACTACAGTCAAAGTGGATCAAAGATTTAAACATTGAAACTGAAACACAATCTTCTGGAGGAGAAAGTAGCTTGTAGAAATCTTAGAGAACATAGGGATAGGTACAGAACTCATGAATGAAAACCAAACTGCATGGGAAATATATCAAAGACTCAACATTTGGAATCTCATCTTTTTGAAATGTTTCTGTATGTTAAAAGAAATTACCAGAAGAATAAAAAGAAAACCCATGAATTGGGAAAATATTATAGTGGACTGTCCTTCAGACAAACGACTCCTATCTAGAACATATAAAGAATTAAAAAATAATCAGGTCTCCAAAATTTAAAGACCCAACCCAGAAATGGGCATCTAAGATGAATATGTACTTCTCATATGATGAAATACAGATAGCAAATAAATATATGAAAAAACTGTCAATATCATTGGTAATTTGAGATGCAAGTTAAAACAACACTGAGATCCCAATTTACACCAGAAAGAATGGCTATCACCAAGAGGTTAACCAAGAACAAATGCTGGAGAAGCTGAGAGAAAAAAAGAACCCTCTGCACTGTTAGTGGGCATGCAGACTGGTACAGTGCTTGCCAGGCAAGCACTTATCCCACTAAGCTATCTCACTAGCCTGATTGTGGTGTTTCTTAACTATGAACATGGAGCAAACCACGGATGTTTAAGCAAGTTGTAGCCACATCTCAGCACAAAGTCACATGTGGGCATGTCTTTTATCAACTAGTCCTACTATACTGGTAAAGTAAGTTTTAATAAATAAGGGTATAGAATGTCCTATGTATATGAAATGATGGTGCTTCTCCCTATGACTAATGACAAATGTAACAATAAAATTCATATGTTCAGTGATACAGAAGTTTGCAGGTTTTTATTGTTAATGTTTCTAACAACTTCAGTTAACAAAGTAGTAACATAAAATTACTAAACAGTCACTTTGTAAATAGGTGAATCAATTTACCATACCTTAGAGAGTCACTGAAAAACTTCCATTCACTTTGAGCATGAAAAGTCCACTAGATTGCCTTTGTTTTACTTTCTCCACTGCAAGAATGAAGTGCAAATATTTGTCCCAACATCGAAGGGAATGAAGTGCATATAGACCACATAGATGAAAGCTATATTTTTTGGGGGGGGTATAGTATATTAGGGAGAAGTTTACACTGTTAATATAATACTATTGTTATTAATAGGTGTGTTTTCAAAGAGACCTGATAAAAGCATGTCATAAGGGCCATAGAGATAGCTTAGCAGTCTAAGCACATACCTAGGCAAGTGCAAGGTTCCGAATTCGATCCCCGGTACCACATGCCATGCCACCCGCCAAGTCCAGGCATGGTGGCGCAGGTCTGTAATCCCAAAGCTCAGGAGGCTGAAATAGGAGGATCACTATGAGTCTGAGCTTGTAATATATTTGGAGACCCTGCAGCAAATATACTTTAAAAATAAATAAAGGTATATCATGAATCAAGAATATGAGTAATGTTTTTCTGGGTTTTGTTAAAATAAAATTATAATAAATAAAAAATCTAATGGGTTTTGTTAGTAATTCATTAATCAAGAAATATCACATCTAAAATAGAAGGGTGTTACACTGAGAGAACAGCTAGTTTTTAAAAGATGGCCTTAGCAGGATCCAGAAGGAGAATTCTGGCTAATACCAAGTTGTTTTGGGCTGTTTTTCTACAAGGCTGGAAACATAGGAGACTTCTTTACCATGCTGCCTCAGTTTGACTGAGTCCTTTCCAACTGGGGGTTGAATCTACCTGTTTTTAAGCAAAACTTGTTTCGGAGATTTTTCTTTTCTTCCTTGTGATTTCAGCTTCATTGTATGGTGCTAAGCATGAGTGACTGCATTTTTTTTATATGTTCGGCAGTAATGCAGATATTCAGAA
Source organism: Myocastor coypus (assembly GCA_004027025.1). Taxonomy (NCBI): domain Eukaryota; kingdom Metazoa; phylum Chordata; class Mammalia; order Rodentia; family Myocastoridae; genus Myocastor; species Myocastor coypus. The sequence continues at coordinate 14,630 of PVJA010035445.1, read as the reverse complement.
AAATGGCTGCCTTTAAATTTTATTTAATACCTCCAAAATTACAATTTTTAAAAAAATGAGAAAAGAAAGATGAAAACATACTATTATAAGTAGTAACCTACGGATTACAGCACCTGCTTAGGCAGAGCACAGCAGACCAGAGTTCTATCCATGATGTATCATGCGGACCCCCACCTCTGGAGTACGCTGAGACAGCAACTGAGATTAGGTATGGTGGCACATGCCTGTCATCCTGGTGCGGGAAACTGAAAACAGGGGAATTGCTATGAGTCCAATTTACATAATGAGATCCTATAGACCCTGTACTAAATATATATGTTCTGGGGAAAGGAAGTAGTCAGAGTTGAATGAAAAAAAAAAAGGGCTTAACTGGATATTATGATTTATATCTAGATGTTCCTTAAAGCCTCATAAAGTCATAAGTGGGGCTCTGGGGGACTGATCAGAACACAGAGGTACAATATTCATCAGTAGATTAGCCTACTGATGAACTGATACCTAAATGAAGTGCTGGGAATTGCAACCTGGTCCAAGGAGGTGGTTTACTGGAGGGATGGCCTGAAAAGTTGTATCTCCCTGTCCTCCACCTTTAAATCTCTGTTTCTTGCCTGCTGTGACAGGAGGAGCTCTATTCTGACATGTCCTTCTGCTGTGCAGTCCTGCCTTGGAGTCAGCTGACACCAGGCTGAAACCTCTGCAAACTCTTCTGTCCTTCTTGAAACCGTGGATGTTCAGTATTGTGTCTGAGTGAAGAGAAAGTGACCAGCACACCAGAGTCCTATAAAATTTTATTGCCAGGAATTTTTCTAGCCTTTCCAAGGTTACAAACTCTACCCCCACACACAGAACATCTCACTCTACTTTCTTCTATAAAAGATCTGATGGGTCTAAGTGTTCAGGTTTTAATCTGAAAAAGACTGGCTCTGTTAACTCTATGATAATGTATATACTTAATGTTATGCATATGCATAGAAATAAATGTAAAATAATAAAAATCACCCTTGAGCTTGGAAATGTAACATGGAAATTAGAGCCATACCACATAATTATAGTGCGCATGAAACAATATAATTGTGCATTCATCTTGTAACGTATATAGGATTAAATGTGATAGTATACAATTAAATAATACTGACTTTAAAGAGCTTAGCCTTTCAATATAAAAAGAAGTCCGGCTATGTCCAGAATAATTCTCAAATTTCCCAAAGGGGTGTGGGGGTGGTAGAGCATGAGGAAATGAAGACAAGAGTCAGAAGGCAGAAAGCCAAGGTTAGTCAGATGGAACCTGCTCTCCTGGTGGGTGAGAGAACTGCCCAGTGACCGCAGCACGTTTACACTTGGAAGGTTGATGCCAACTGAAACCCTGCTGCCTCCAGCTTGCTTGCCTGGTTTACAACATGTGCCTTGCATTCTTGGAGCTGCAATAGCTTGGTCACGTGGCTCGTCTCAGGTGGCCCGTGTTCTTGGGGCTGGCCGTGCTTTATGACTTATCTATAGCTTCAGCTGCTCCCCATCCAGTCTGAAATTAGTCAGGTAGCTACACATTGATCAGGGATGCGAGATTCTCTTATTTTCTTTAACATCTTCAACATGGTTTTTCTTTGTAAAATCCCATTTTGGTCCAAGATGGCAATAGGAATGAATTCCAGCCTCCAGTTCTGCATTCCAAGCAAGAAGAAAATTTTCCTGGAAAACCCATCCAACTACTTCTACTTTTACCTCATTCATTACCCCTGGAAAATGGCTTGGAAACCGAGGTTTTTTTTCATCTGAGTATATTTGTATGGAATCTATTATCGAGGAAAAAAAAAAGAGTATTGTTTATTGAGTTAGCACCTGGGGGTCTTATGCCACACACTTGATGCTTGTAAACTTTGAAAAAAAAGTTTATCAACCCACAGCATCATTACTTAACCCTCTCCCACCTCCATGCTTCATAAGGAAAAAACTAGTCTAAAGTACACCAAACCTGTAACTGTAGTGAATGATCAACAGGCAAGACAAATGTCTTTTCTATAATTACTTTTTGTTTGTTGTATTTGTCATAGCATGTACACTACATTCATCATGAAGAGTTGGTTCATGTAGCTTTCTGAATTTTTTAACCCCTTTCACTCTCCTTCCTCCCTGTTCTGTATGTCTTGGAATATATATATATATATATATATATATATATATATATATATATATATAATTTATAGTACATGATGATCACATTACACAGAGGGATTTGATGCATGTACACAGTACTGAACAAACTGTTCTTTTCTGGAAAGTCTGACAGAGCCAGAATAGATAGGCAACTGTCCTCCCCTGCTCTCTCCACTATCTCTAATTTGCAGGATGCTGGCTGATATGGTCAGAGCACTTACAGAAGCAGAGGCCAGAGAAAGGTACACAGGAAGCTAACCCTAAGAAAGAAATGAGACAGGACATAGCTAATGAAAAGGTTAGAGGAAAATGGTGGTCCACCCACCTGAGATTACTTCCTAGGCTACCTACGTCTAAGACGTAAAGGACACAGCTGAGAAAGTAGGGAGGCCTAGCCTTAGAGCCCATTCTCTGGGACTAGATTCACCTTCTGAGTTAAACATTAACTAAGATCCAGGATAACCAGTATTAAACACAATGAGCATTATGTATCCTCAGTCAATCTTATTAATTACCATGCCATTGACTGCAGATTTGGGCATATCCCCATTCTCACAGACTTCAGATTCCAGGACGGTTCATCCAAGGCCCATAAAACATCAAAAATTCTACATGATGGAGGATCTAAGTCAAGCTACTTATTGGCAGGAGAAATACTTCAAACTAAACCTTCCATTTATTCCCTCTTAACACCAATCCCCTCAGAGCCATGAGCTCTTCTCACTGGCCCACCCCTGTTCTGCGGATTTTATGTTTTCTTTCAAATAATTCATTGTTCCTCTTGCTATTCTTAGGTGTCCTGCTTACTTCTTTGTTTAGGGTATCAAGAATCTGAACAATATCTCCAACCCAGTAACAGAAGAATGTCCTAATAGGAAACCGTGAAGACAGGCAATTTATTATTCTCCTGGTACATCATAACTTTCCCCAATTTTCTACTGTAAGAATGAACTTTTTGTGGTATTGGAATGGTTGCAGTGACATTTGTTTTACAGCTTAACTCACAATGTAAATGCTCATTCCATAACTTGCAGTTTGTTGCAGGTATCTGGCTGGGAGAAGGAAGCAAGGTCTAAATATTGGAATCACGGAGACTTAGCTTCAGCTTTAGCTATGTAAGTATTTAGAACTCAAATCCAGTAGGACTCAGCTATTTAGAGATTTTTTTAATCATTTGAAGCTTTTAAATACTGCATCAAACCAAAATGAGTATTTCAATGAAGATAGGTATTTTCTTAATAAGAAAGAGTTTAAACTGTAAAGTGGGATGAAAAACTAGATCCCATTCCCTTCCCTATCACCCTTGAAAAATTCTAAATTAAGAGTAAGAACAGAAATATTTAGCAAGGAGGATGACTCCAAAACAATGTGTTGTATTTGAAAACACCCTCTGATGTTTGTGTGCTAGAAACTTTATCCCTAATGCAACAGAGGTAAGAAGTGAGACATTTAAGAGATGATTAGGTTTCGTGGAGTGGGTTCTTGACAAAAAGGATTTTCTGGGGCCTGGCAGGATGGCTCAGTGGTCTAAAGCGCCTGCTTTGGAAAGCTTAGGCGGCTGCAGGGATCAGAGTTGATCCCCCGCACCACATGCTGTGCCAGCCCTGCCCTCAGGGCAGGCTAAGCCGGCCATAAAAATAAATAAACAAACAAAAGTTCTGAAACAAGAAAAGATAACAAAATTTTTTTTAAAAGGATTTTCTAGTCCTTTCCCCCTTCTCTCTTGGAGTGACGCTGCATGAAGGCCCTTCCCCAATGCAGGCCCCTGCATTTTTAAGGTCGTAGCTTCCGGTACGCTAAGAAATAAGTCTCTGTTCTTTTTTTTTTTTTTTTTTTTTTTTTGGCTTTTTGAGACAGGGTCTCACTGTGCAGTTCAGGCTGGCTTTGAGCTCACTTTTGTAGCCCAGGCTGGTCTCGAACTTGCAGCGATCCTCCTGCCTCAGCCTCCCAAGTGCTGGGATTACAGGCGTGCGCCACCACGCCCGGCAAGTCTCTGTTCTTTATAAAGTACCAAGTGTTCGCCTATAGAAAGACAAAATGGATTAAGGCACACCCTTCCAGCATTTCTGAGGAGTCCAAGATTTAATCCACACAAGACAAGCTACCACAGGAAATCAGTTGCTTTGGTATTTTTTTAAAATAAGGCAATTTAAATTTTCATATATGTCCCTCAGTATAAACCAAGCAAATAAAAGATGTAAGTCAGAAAAAAAAAATTTTAAAATAAAATAAGGCAATTTAAGATAGACAAGTGAGAATGAGAAAGGTGGAAAAACCTGTCTTGCTGTATGACCTCGGATTAATTATTAGTATTTATAGTATGGAAATCTGAGATCCCTTCCTCTTTTCCAGTGCCTATTGTTCCTGCTTGTTACTGGTTTTCAGTTTCCATGGTGCTGCCATTGTTTAGCTATCCAGATCAGCTCAGATTCTAAACCTTTACTAATTCCAGAAGTTTATTTTTCTACTGCTGCTGTGGCATTTCCACGGTAACAGTTAAGGAACAGGCAGGGAAACCCTAGGAAAATTCGAACTGCTTCCTGTGGAACAACTTGAACATCAGCTGTTTACTTGAAGCACAGAAGGACCACCACGTTGCTTTAGCATGATGTACTGGAGAGGAAGAAGTTTAATTTCCTTCTCGAGCTTCCATTTCTGCTCTATATAAAGCAAATCAATTACATTTTACAATGATTTGTACAGAAAACGATCTCTTTTATTATCTATTTGCAGGAAAAAAAAAATGCACGGGGACACAGCTGTGCATATACTTGGAAAGGAATTAATACATTGAGATAGAATTTATTGAAGCAGAATCCACATTTCCCTCACTACAGTCTTACACCAGAGGCATCAAACATTTTTTTTTTTTTGTAACTACTGCACTTAATAAAGTTTTTAGGGGCAAGGAGATACCTCAGCAGTTGCCTGGCAAGCTCAAGGACCCAGGTTCATCCCCCGGTACCGGTACCGGTACCACATGCCTTGCTGGCTTGGTGATGAGCCAGCCACCACAACCAGGCCTGGTGGCACACACCTATAATCCCAACGCTAGGGAGGCTGAGACAGCAGGATCACTACGAGTCAGAGCTGCATAGCAAGACCCTGTACCAAATAAATAAGTAAATAAATAAATTGTTAAAGAGAAAAAGAAAATTCAGAAAAGTTTTCCTAGTTTCCTTACAACCATCAAGAAGGGGGCCTACATCTTGAGCAATCTGCCAAGTCAGAAATATAGATTAGCAGACATCTCTCCATGTCTCCTTTCCCTAGTGAGCATTTTTGTTTTTATTTCCTTCCACTGTTTTTCCCAATGACCTCATAATTACTTTCAAAAACATACTGAAGGACTGGCAAGATGGTTCAGTGGTCTAACTTAGGAAAGTTAGTGCCTGCTTAGGAAAGCTTAGGCAAACTGTAGGGACAGTGGTTCGATCCCCAGCACCACAGGCTGCACCAGCCCCACCCCAAGGACAGGCTGAGCCAGCCATAATATAACAAAAAAATAAAAATAAAATATTCTTGGGGGCTGGGGAGATAGCTCTGTGCTTGGCAAGTATAAGGTCATGAGTTCAAACCCCTGGCCCTGTAAAAATAAATAAATAAATAAATAAAATACTGAACCTCAAGCACCATGGTAAAGAGACCAGTCCCCTATACGCATTCATTTCCTAATCGCTGTAGCCAGTGTTTCCATCCATGGTAAAGAGACTTTACAAAGATAATTGGCTTAAGAAGTTTGAGACAGGGAGATTATCCTTAATTATCCAGGTCGATCTTTATTATAAAGATCTTTGTAAAAACAAGATGGGATTAGCCGGGCGTGGTGGCTCACGCCTGTAATCCCAGCACTTGGGAGGCTGAGGCAGGAGGATCGCTGCGAGTTCCAGACTGGGCTACAAAAGTGAGCTCAAAGCCAGCCTGAACTGCACAGTGCACAGTGAGACCCTGTCTCAAAAAGCCAAAAAAAAAAAAAAAAAAAAAAAAAGATGGGATTGTCAGAGTTAGTAGCCCCAAACCTAGTGATGGAAGAGGTTCAGGTAGGATAAGAAAGAGGTTCATCAGCCAGGGAATGTGGGTGAGCCCCAGAAACAGAACAAGAAAATGACTTCTCTTCTCAAAGCCTCCAAAGCCCTGTCAATATCTTAATTTTGACTTAGTGAGACTGATGGTGGACCAGTATGTGTGGTTTTAAGACATCAAAATGCTAATAATTTGTTATCAATAAAGAATGTTATTACAAAAAAAAATTCCTAATTAAAGAAGAACTGAAAGGGAAAATAAGGGCTGGTGGGATGGCTCAGTTGTCTAAAGCACCTGCTTAGGAAAGCTAAGCCGGTGGCAGGGACTGCAGTTTCTCTGGCACCACATGCCACACCAGCCCCACCTCCAGGGCAGGCTGAGCCAGCCATGAAAAAAAAAAAAGGGAAAACAAATATAAAATATGACTCTGGATTTAATTGTAAACCAGATTTTCCCTTTGTACTAACAGGGATATTAGTGAGATAATTAATGATATTTAAGTAAGTCCTACAAGTTAGATTAATAGTGTTGTATCAATGTTAAATCTTTCATTTTGAGAACTGCACTGAAATTTTACTATCTTTGTATTTAGGAAAACAGGCATAGAAGTATTTAAGGATAAATAGATATTCTATCTGCAATGTAATCTAACATAGTCAACTTCCTATAAATATTAGTAAAATACATATATAAAGATTTGGCTATGAAACAAACATGTTAAAGTCAGTCTGAAATTAATTAAGTACAAAAAGGTACATATATACTGCAATCCAGATAGCATTCTCAGGGAGATAGCTCAGTGGTATAAGTGCTTGCCTGGAAAGCCGAAGGTCCCGAGTTCCATCCCTGGTACCACCAAAAATAAATAAACAGCATTCTCATGGGCTATCCTGTTTTGAATCAACATGGACTTTCTAACAACTTTATCAGAAATATCATTGTAGCAAATATTTTTCGTGATTTTGGCAGCCTCTACCAAGGATAGGTACGACTACAGAAGTGGTACTGGCAAATATTTGCACTCTACTTTAGAAATGCAGTGTCCTACACACATATAGAGTCTCTCTGTTGCACACCCATCAAGCATGTGGCATGGCTGCCCTTTCCTCTTTCCCTGCAAATCTACCCTTCCAACCTGGAAAGTTAAACTGCTTCTCACCTGCCTCTACAGGTAATGTGAACCAGGAGGTGAAGACAGGTGAGAACATGATCATCTTGCCCAAATCCCTAAGCATGGTTACACTCACTTCTAAACTCACTCATGGGTGAGACTCAGAAAAAAATGATGACAGTCTTTGTGGGAAAGGTAACACTGCACTGGGTGACATTTATGTTTGTTTTTGTTGTATGTATATGGCAGGGTCTGAGTGTGTATAGTTCAGGTAGCTCAAACTAGAAGATTTATTTATTTATTTATTTATTTATTCTGTATTTAGGACAGGGTCTACAGGGTCTACAGTGTCGCACTACTCAATTGCACTCACAGTGACCCACCTGTTTACAGCCCCCAAGTGCTGGGATTTTAGTCTCAGTTACCATCAGCCCAGGGGTGTAGAAGTCTTATTCGAGGTATCAATGAAGACAGTCTAGAACTGAAGGAGTAGTCTGAAATTTAGAGGGGAACTGAGAAGCCAGGGAAACACAAAGAGGACAAGGCCAAAAGCTGAGTATGCTTTCTCTTCAAATCCATAATTTCAACTTCCTCAGAAAGCAGAAAAACAATTGAATTAGTCTTAAAAAATGAGTTTAGGCTAGGGAGAAAGTCACCAAAGATATACACTGCTGTAGGAGATACACAGATTGACATTGACATTTGAAGCCAAATGTACAAAATGCTTAATAAAACAAAAATCCTAGCTGCACGTGGTGATGCACTCCTATAATCCAACACTAAGAAGCTGAGGCAGGAAGGATGGCCATAAGCTCAAGATGTGCTTGTATTACACAGTGAGTTTAATTAAGGCTAGCATGACCTACATAGCAAGATAGTTATCACAAAACAAACGAACATCCCAACAATCCTCTGAAAAAAACAATTCAAGGGGCAGGGCAGGATGGCTCAGTGGTCTAAAACGCCTGCTTAGGAAAGCTTGGGTGGCTGCAGGGACTGCAGTTCAATCCCCTGCACCACGTGCGGCACCGGCACCAGCCCTGCCCTCAGGGCAGGCTGAACCGGCCATGAAAACATGAAAATGAATGAATAAACAAACAAAAATTCTGAAACAAGAAAAAAAATAAAATAAAAATTAAAAATTCTTTAAAAAAAAAATTCAAAAGCACTACAATGTGGTATCCTCAATATCCAGCTTTTGTCAAAATTAATTAGGCCAAGAAAAAAGGAGCACAATACATCTGGAATGATTACTTTCATGATAAAGGGCCTGTAGGGCAAAAAAATAATACTAGATACAAAGTGCTAAGTCATAGGATAAATGAATAATTATCAATATATGTGTGCCTAATAAAAGGAACAAAATTCTACAATTAAAAAGGAGTAATAGATAAATTAACAACTATTTGTTGATTTTGACAGAGCTTTCCCAAATTGCCAAAGTAACAAAAAAGAAATCAGTACCAACAAAGATGCCACACTTTCTCAAGACTCTGGCTGATGATTAAAGAATACTGTATCAAAGCTGTTAGGAGCTGCAGGAAGCCAAGAAATTAATCAAGTGTGTGTAGGTGGGACTGGGCCTCAATCCCTAACGCAAACAAGCTACCTCACTCCTAGGATAAACGGCCTGTTTGGTTAAGATTACCTATTAGTTGCTAGGCAACCTTGTGTCACATGTTACTAACTTTGCAGAAGTATAAAAGACCCTTTTGTTGTGCATTGTGCTAGTCTTGCCCACCAGGCAGACCAGTGACCACCTAGTCCAGTTTTTGTCTTCTTGTCCATCTTTCTCATTCCTGCCACCATTTATCCCCATGTAGACCAAATGAAGTGAGACCAGTGGATCCCTACACAGAGCCAACAGGAGTGCCACAAGCTTGTAATCCCAGAGCTCTAAAAGGGTTATGCAGGAGGATTTTGAGTTTGAGTTTAATTTCAGCAACTTAACATGTGCCCACCCTGTCAATAGCAACGATCAGACTCTAGTTTCCTAGGGCAGTGGTCCCAAATCTCCAAGCCATGAGCTGGGCAGTACAAAGTGTGTAAGTAATTGGGCTGCAGTGGTAAAAAAAAAAGTGAGTTCCTGAGCAACTAGCTAGAGAAGACCTAACCAAAATGAAATGTAAAGAAGACCTGGAAATGTAGCTTAGTGGGATACTCTAGCTTCAATCCTCAGTATTAGAAACAAGAGCAAACAAAAAACAAGCCCCACACTCAACAACAGCAGAACCTTTCCAATGCATGATTCATTTTCCATTGTACGTTACATCATGGAACATTTTCTAAATCTCACAAAATTTTAAAAGAATAAAATTTTGTAAGTTGTTGATTTAAAAAAATAGAAAATAAGATGTATAAAGAAGCTTTAATATTATATATAACATATATAAAAATATAACTTAGGAAGTTAAAATACATTTCTAAGTTACATAAGAGAAAAAGAAGAAATTACAAGAAAAAACTGTTAAAGGTTTTGATCTGAGAAAGGCGAGGAGCATGACCATCCTGTCAGGCTAGTTTCTTCTGCAGTCATGGTAGTGTTTCCTTTAACAGATCACATACAAATACATGATCATGTCCAAACACATGCCTCTTTAATGGGTAATGTGCAAACACATGGGCTGTGTTTGCAAGGACTTAAGTTCTGGATTGTTTCAATAATAGAATGTACTTTGATATGGATGATCTTTCTTTCTGTTGAACTGGGGATTGACTGAACTCAGGCCCTTGTGACTGCCAGGCCAGGGCTTATTCTACTGAGCTATCCCCCCAGCTGGATGATCTTTCTTATGTACATGTTATGTGCCCAACCTGTCAATAGTAACAATCACACTCTAGTTCAAGAGCTAGGGCAGGGGTCCCACATCACAATACAAAGTGTGTAGATAACTGGGTTGCACTGGCGAGAAGCAAGTTCCTAAGCAGAACTTCTGTAGCAGGTGCCCCCCACTGCTAACATTATCACCTGAGTGCTACCTCCTGTCACATCAGCATTGGCATTAGATTCTCAGAGTAGTGTGAACTCTACTGTGAATGGCACACAAGAGGGATCTAGCTCAAATCATGCGCTCCTTCTGAGAATCCAAGACCTGATGCTCAGAGGGAGAGCTCAGACAGTGATGTCAGCCAGCCCTGGGCAAAAGCTTGAAATACAGATTAACTTGAGGAGACATTTGACTGCACAAAGACTATAGCAAACCAACTGCTTGCAGACTCATTGAAATCCTATCAGAGAGTGGCAATTGAAAATTTTCTTCTGGTGGCAGGTCCTACAGTGGCAAGTGAGTTAGTAAACTTCAATTGAATAGCTGCATCTCATGGAAGGTTTTAAGTCAGAATTTGACACTTTTTTAGTCCATGCCTGGCCTGAATATTATTATAATTACAACTTCTTTCCATGCCTCTTTCCCACACTGGATACTTGTCTCAGTCACAGTTTTGGTTAGACCACAAGGTAATCTTAACCAATATTAAAAAAACACAGACATCAATGGAGCAATTCTTTTGAAAGGAGAAAGGCCTAATGAAGAAACAGCAGAAGACTTCCAATAAAAATAAAGCTGCATTTCAAAGAAAATACCAAGAGTCCTACTTAAAGGACAGCTTTATTATAATAGGTGATTAATATTCAGCAAGCCTGCTTTATATATGTAGCAACCAGCTTTCTAACAAAACCAGAAAAATCTTCAAAATTGCTTCACTTCATGGAAACCAGACACTCTGTATCAAAATGGAGACCTTTGAACATTTTCAAAGAAAATAGAACATGAACACAAAGATTGGAGGCAATTAATGAAAGCCACCACTTCATCACGCGGTCTACACCAACAGCATCCTTTCCTGTGGCAAACTGCACTGCTAAAACTAAGATGCCTTTTACTGTTAGTGAACAGTTGGTGCTGCCTATTTACTGAGGACATTTACCATAAAATTTTAGAAGTTGCAGTGTGAAGAGTGGCACATGCTCCTCTTTCAGCCAGCACCATAACTAGATCAGTTGATGAAACAGTAGAGGACACCAAGGCACAAATGTTAGAAAGGATGAGTGAGTTATCATGCTATGCAATCCAGGTTAGTGACACTGATTAAAAAGTCAGTAATGCATGTTAATGCAGTAATGCATGTTTTTCAGGAGGATGTACACAAGAATATGTTGTGTGTATTTTTGTTGCCAACCAACATCACAGCTGGAGAACTATTCAAATCTCTGAATGATTACACATGTAGGAAACTGAATTGGTCATTTTGTGTCAGTATATGCATGGATGGAGTGGCTGCCATAACCAGACAGCTTTCTGGTTTCCTTATTTGGGTCACTTCTAGATGAGAGCCTACATATTGCATCAACTATAGCAAAATGATTGCTACTCAGAAAGGTCACCTGAATTTAACAACGTTTTGTGGGTTATGATTAAAATTAACATATTCGGGCCGGCAAGATGGTTCAGCAGTCTAAAGTGCCTGCTTAGGCAAGCTTAGGCAACTGCAGGGACTGCAGCTTGATCCCCGGCACCACATGCTATGCCCGCCCCATCCCCAGGGCAGGCTGAGCTGGACATAAAAAAAATAACATATTCATGCAAGTCAGTTATACTAGTAATATCTTTCAGATCATTAAAAAAGGAAGGTCTGTGGTAATATCAATTGAAAAAATTTTGCCCATATCTTGTACCCTAAGCAACTACTTTAAAGATAGCAACAGGAAATGCATTACTGTAATTCTATCATTTTGCTATGAACTTTTATCTTTTTTCCATAAAATAAAAATTTTAAAAATTAAATTGTCAGTCACATTAAACCAGTACATGCTCTTTACTTATGTCACTTCACTCTGCTGGATAAAGAGACAGAACCAGAGTGCACACATCTCTTATCTATAGAATTGCAATGGCTTTCTGAAGGTACATCACTGGTCAGAGTGTTTAATTATCAGAGCCATTCCAGAGATTTCTTTTAGAGAGAGAGAAAAAAAAAACTACCATAACTTGCATATTTCAGGGATATTTTCTTACTTGAGTGACATATTCAAAATGCTCTACCAACTCAGTCTGTGACTTCAGAGAAGAACAATAGCTATATTAAAAAGTAACAGATAAATAAAACAACTATACTTAAGATGGCAGAAAAAGAGGTTGCATGACACCCAAACGAATTACAGGGGTGATGAGCTTCTACTGAGATCTTTGTTATGACTCAAACATTAGCAGAGATTTTCAAGGATATTGAGCAAAGACTTTTCTTCTCCCAGCAGGTGCATGATCGGTTGTCTCAGATTCAAAAGGGTTTCAGCATTACTTCCTTGCCACAAAAGATCCCTGAATGGGTCAGGAACCCCTTTAACATGTGCTAAAAGAGAATCAACTGCTTGAGATTGCAAACAACAGTGATCATAAAAATATGTTTGAGACAACTTCAAGTCTCCGTATGTTCTGAATTAGTCAAGGAGAAATATCCTGAGATTCCTACAAAAAGCACTGAGAAGCCTCCTTCCGTTTTCAGCATCCTGAGAGACTGGCCTCTCCCACTGTACTAATAGCATCCAAGTGAAAAGCAGAGCCAGAAGATGCAAAGACCAGCAATAATATCAGCCATACAGTAGGGCCTGCAGCCAGGAAGTGCAGGATGGACCAGCAGGACTAATGGTGTGAAACTGTCAGATGCAACTGTAACAGTAAAAGCCAACAGGTAGTAAGCTAGGTGAACCATTTCCAGCATCCTATCTTTATGAAACAAGGTTTTTCTGGAGTGACAGCAACAGAAATAAGGTTACCTGGTAGACTGGATATAACTAATATGCTTTGAGTGTTACCATCTCCCACCAGTCTCAGCTGGGACCATCTAGTTGCAGGAAAATAAACTCAGAACTCATCCTAATTGTGTACTATGGGGAATTGTATAATTACAATGTAAAATAATAATAGAAGTAAAGTGCTACTGTTATAGCTCAGCAGCGTGAGTGCCTGCCTGGCAAGTGCAAGATCGAAGAGGAGGAGGAGGAGGAGGAGGAGGAGGAGGAGGAGGAGGAGGAGGAGGTCCATGGGGAAAGTTGTCTTCTGCAAAACCTGGTACCAAAAATTTGTGTATGTCTATCCTAGGGAGGCCAATCATTCAAATGGCAGCAAATTCTTTACACTACATACCTAATACCATTGAGGGAACATTCATTTGTCCTTGAAGGATAGACATAGAATTATAGAATGACTATTATCATTGCTTTACTCATGCATATATTATCTTTGTCAGGGGATTCATTTTGATCCCATTGAAGTATGACAACTGACTTACAATCATGGAATTCTGTAGTCTTACTGCAGACTGAATCTCCCAGAAGTTGCTGATATTATTGAGTAATGCCGTGGACCTGCAGAAGGCTCAGCTATAACACCAACTGTGTACAACATCTTGCGAGAGTGGAATGCTTTCCTACAGAATGTAGCCTACTTCTTAAACTAACAGCCATCCCAAGGAGATAGTCTTTTCACCATTATACCATGTAAATTACTTCAAGAATTTTCTCTGCCTACCCCACAACCCTGGATTTGGATTTAGGAGTCTGAAATTTAGGGGTCTGGTGGAAACTATTTCTACCAGATCACCCACATTCTGTTGGAATTGGAATTCTGTTGAACTGGAAACTGAGGCACAAATGAGAGTCAGCATTGATTTCAATGCCAATGGGAAATTGAATTGTTGCTAACAATCAGGTCAGGATTGACTATAACTAGAACCTAGGAATTCCATGGCAATTCCATGTGAGTACTCACATATTCAATGGCCCTGATGAGGGGATAACTATAACCCAAAGAGAGGAACATCAAGGAGTCAAATGCGGAGGGATCAAAGATTTGGGCCACTCAGGACAGTATTTCATACAGTGAAGTGCTGGCAGAGAAAAAAGGTAAAGATATAATAGTTCCACAAAGATGTTGGGATTCTAAACAAATTTCACAACCAATTATAGAAGCAGGGATTCAAACACTAATGCTTTATATTGCTTATCTCATGTCCCCATTCCTTTTTTCTTGACCTTATCAAAAGAGTAAAAATAATGACTAACACTTCATTTTTTCCTATGGGAGTATGTTTAAATTTAGTTATCCTGTTATAATAGCTAATGGAACTCTTCCTGTGTCCCTACTTATATGTTCCTTTTTTTTTTTTTTTTTTTTTTTTTTTTTTTTTTTTTTTTTTTTTTTTTTTTTTTTTTTTTTTTTTTTTTTTTTTTTTTTTTTTTTTTTTTTTTTTTTTTTTTTTTTTTTTTTTTTTTTTTTTTTTTTTTTTTTTTTTTTTTTTTTTTTTTTTTTTTTTTTTTTTTTTTTTTTTTTTTTTTTTTTTTTTTTTT
>PVJA010035444.1:0-21832 GCA_004027025.1 Myocastor coypus | reverse complement strand
CTCCAGGCGACACAGTTCCCGCCTGGATAAAGGTACCTTACCTGCTGTACGTCCGTTGGTTCTGGACCGGGTGAGGAGAAGAGGCTGGCACCGGGACCTTCCGTTATTGTTGGGTCACGGGGAAGCTCTGTCAGCCGACTCCTTTGGCCAGAAGGAGAGAAGGACTGGAGATTTCCCCGTACGGGCCACCAGATGTCCGACGCCGTGACACAAAGGCTCGAACGCCGGACTTAAGCTTGTAAACGTTTATTCAGTACAGCAGCCAGGATCTAACAAGATCCTCCACCCTTTACATCTCTGCCTCTTCTCCCCCTCCAGCCCGCGCTTCCCTCATATATAGCACTTCGCCCACCAATCACCATCGCTCGCACAGTCAAATCTGATTGGTTACTACATCGGTTGCCAGGCAAAAGCAGATTACAGCTAAATTGTTTTTCGCAGCAGGACGACCCGGAAGCAGGAAGCCGGTGCCATCTTTTGGGAGCGGCTCATGCTGAGTCCCTCAACAAGTCACCCACACAGGTTGGAGCCCTCCCTCCCCCACACACCTTTGTTCGTTCCATATGCCCTTGCTATGCGACCCTTATCCCTACTGAAACAATATTAACTAAGCAGTTACACTTCTAATTCTTTTTTTTTTTTTTTTTTTTGTCTTTTTGAGACAGGGTCTCAGTGCACAGTTCAGGCTGGCCTTAAGCTCACTTTTGTAGCCCAGGCTGGTCTCGAACTCGCACTGATCCTCCTGCCTCAGCCTCCCGAGTGCTGGGATTACACTTCTAATTCTATAGGTTGGTTACAGTTAGACCCACGTTGTACCCACATTGTGACTTTGCTGTAAAATCTTACTTTCAGGATGCTCCTCTCAAGAAAGATGCCTTTTAACAAGCCTTTCCTCCTCAGTCTCAGTTGTTCCTTAGAATTCATTCTTTGATTTCAGGGAACACCTCTGGGTGCATATGACATGTGGTAGGTTGGGAGTTATATTTCTCCTATATCAGGAAGGAGCCAGTAACTTGGGAAGATGAAGGACGAAAGATTTTTTTTTTTTTTTTTTTTTAATGTTATGGCCGGCTCAGCCTGCTGGGGGAGGGGCTGGCGCAGCAGGTGGCGCTGGGAATTGAACCGCGGTCCTCTGTGGTTGCCTAAGCTTGCTTAAGGAGATGCCTTAGACCACTGAGCCATCTCACCAGCCCCAAGGGACGAAAGATCTTTATTAGAAAAAAAGATGAGCGCAACAGCCGCGGTTTGATCCTTGAATGCAGGAGACTCACCCTGGAGTAGGTATACACTCACACCCTTAATGCTAGCCAGAGCTATGTCAAACCAGTCGACGAGCTGAGTTACGATGCACTCACCCTCAATCCAACTATCACACAGTCTAGCTTCAGCCACTTCTGAAAAAGCCCTATGTTTTAGTCACTATTCTGTCGTTGCTGGGACAAATACCCAACACACAAGCTTAGGTAGGGGAGGAAAGCTTTATTTAGCTCACAGTTCCTGGAAGTTTCAAGACGCTGCCCCCGCTTTATAGGGACTGGAGGAGGGGCTGGGGTGCTGCTGCGTCCAGGAGGATCCGCTTCCTGCCGCCTGGTGTGGTGGGGGGGAGGGCTCTGACAGCGCGCGCTGTCAGTGTAACTGGTTCGGGCCTCTCTTGACCCCGCCTCCTCCAGCCCCGCCCCTCGAGCCTTGCGTTTGACAGTCCCATGCCGTACATGAGGCTTTGGGGTGACAGCTAGATACAAACCACAACTCTGTGACCACATGAGGCTTGGCGGAGGCATCTAGACACAAACCATAGCACCAGGTAGAAAAAAAAATTCAAGATAGATGAACATGACAGATGTTTACAAGTACCATCAATTCTGTGGACAGTTACAGGTAACAGAAGTAGACGGGAGGGAAGTAAAAAGCCTCAAAGAATGTGATTCACGACTGAGAGTCCTCAAATCCTCACAGTGGAAAGAGGAAACCTTTTATTTTCTGCCAACAATAGGGTCTGCATTGAGATTGTCTTTTCTGTTGTTTTTACTGTCCACTTAGTCTTAAGAGAAAAGTGACAATGACTCACTATTTTGTTGTTTTTGTCTTTTTTTGAGACAGGGTCTCTGTGCAGTTCAGGGTGATCTTGAGCACACTTTCTTGCGGCCTCCTGCCTCAACCTGGGATTACAGTCGTGAGCCACCACACTCCGCACTTCTTTTTTTTTTTTTGCCTTATTGAGACAGGGTCTCGCTGTGCAGTTGAGGCTGGCTTTGAGCTCACTTTTGTAGCCCAGGCTGGTCTCGAACTCGCACCAATCCTCCTGCCTCAGCCTCTCAAGTGCTGGGATTACAGGCGTGCGCCACCACACCCGGCTTTTTTTTTGGTCTTTTTGAGACAGGCTCTCACTATGCAGATCAGGTGGGCCTTGAGCTCACTTTTGTAGCCCAGGCTGGTCTCGAACTCGCACCGATCCTCCTGCCTCAGCCTCCCAAGTGCTGGGATTACAGGCGTGCGCCACCACGCCTGGCACTTTATCCCTTTTTTGCCATTACCAGGGACCGAATTCAGGATCTTGCGCTTGCCAGGCAGGTGCTTATGATACTGAGCTTTATCCTCTGCCTTCCTCTCTTTTTTTTAAATGTGTTTTAGTACAGGGTTCACAGGGTCTCACCACACAGATTGGACTCATAGCGATTCTCCTATTTTTCAGCCTTCCAAGAGCAGGGATTGCAGGTGTATGCCACCACGCCCAGTCTCGGTTGCCATCTCAGCGCGCCTCGGGGGTGGGGGGGCAAGGCCGGCACTGCACGCAGGGGACAGAACCCTGATCCCTAAGCCTGCCCAAGCATCTCTTAACTCCTTCTAGTTACGTTTTTTTGTGCTCCTCACTTGCCTACTGTAAGCTCATAAATTCACACTTCCTAACCTCCAGGGTTTAGGTTCGGGAGCCGCTAGGACACGGGCGGGGGGACCTGGGACTCTGACTCTAACCACTGCAATCCCCGCCCGGCGCGGGGAAAGCCAGGTAAGCCTGAAAGTCTCTTCCTAGAGCTCCGCCCACCTTCGCTTGACGGTTGCCAAGGAGACAGGAAGCCCCGCCCAGCTCTCCGACTTGCCGGAAGTCAGGCGGGAGCTACCTCACCAGGAGGCCCGGCGCGAGCGTCCGCAGCGCTCATTGGGCTAATGAGCTCAGGGCTGGACTTCCGGCCTCCAGGACTGTCACTGTCGGGCCCTCCGGCGCTCACTGTCCGTTTGGAGGGGTGGCCCCACTCGGGAGGTTCTGGGGGTTCAGAGGCAGACAGCCGAGAACAGGCCGCTGGCAGAGCGCTCGCCGCCTCCGCCGCCCCCCACGCGCCGCCTGACGGTGGCCCCGATTCGAGCCCGCGTTCGTGCCGCGGTGCGCGCTGGCTCCCGGTGGAGCCGGGGGCCGTGCCCCGAGCCCCGCGTGCTCCAGCCCCGCCGCGGGCCGGCGCTGCTCCCGGCGCTCGCCTGGGGCCCCGGGCGGCCGCACCCACAGGCCTGGGCGGGCCCGCTAGGCCGCGGCGGGTCTGCGGGGCGGGTCGCTCGCCTCCTCCCCTCTTAGCCTGGGTCCGATGGCGGCAACTAGCGCGCTGACGGATCCCGCGCGGGTAAGCGTGGGAGCCCTGGAGGGTCGGGATTACTCCGCCACCCCGCGGCCCAGGCTGGGGAGGCGGCTCGGTCGGCAGCCGCGGTGCGGGCCCCCCAGACGTGCGTGTGCGGGAGTCCCCCGCCTGCGCCGCGGGGCGAGGCAGACCCTTGGCCCTTCTCGCGGTGAGCGCGGGGGGCAGGGTCTGGTGTGTCTGATGCGGCAGACAAGACAGCAGAGTTGGTTGTCCGGAGCCCTTGTTGGTTTGGGACAGAAAAATGGACGTCCTTCTGGTTGAAAAATAATTTTTTGTACTAGAGACCGAACCTACAGTCTTTGACCTGAGCCACGTTATATGTCTTGCAAAGTCTGTACCACCCAGGCTGCAGTAGAATTTGTGATTCTCCTGCTTCAGCCTCCCAGAGTGCTGGAGCCGGTTAGCTGTTTTGTTTTGTTTTTTGTTTTCTTTGCTGGTTAGAATTTTTGAAAGCATCCTACTTTTTGCTGAAGGTATAAGAAGGGAGGTTCCTTCTGCAGTTCAGGTTGGGCAGTGGTGGTGGTAGAAATGGTTGGATTGTGGGTAGATCTGCTTTTGCATGAGGTGTGCCGCGTGTGGTGAGTGAGGAACTGACCAGGACTTTCAGGCGGGATGCGGACAGAAACAAAGAGTTGGAGGGGAAAAGCGGTTTTCTTTCAGAGAAAAGCTCAGGAGTCTGTGATGTTGTAGAGTGGCGCTGTTGGGAGAACTGAACTGTGATGTTATAGAGATACATAGTTAGCGTCTCAAGAGGCAAAGAGCAATAAAACAAAGCCCAGGGACAGCAGTGGTCTGAAAATCCTAAAAAGCTGCGAGTCAAAGAGAAAGATAACAGCTTACCCAAAAGACTTTCCATTAACAGTCTCTTCCCTTGCTTGAAACCTTTGTAGTAGTAATTGTGTGAACCCAGCATTGGGCAAATGGAGGTCAGAGATTATAACACTTGTTTACTAGAGTGATTATGCACCTGAGCGCATTTCTTTTTATTTTATTTTATTTTCTTGTTTCAGAACTTTTGTTTATTTATTCATTCATTTTTATGGCTGGGTCAGCCCGCCCCGGAGGGCAGGGCTGGCGCAACGTGTGGTGCTGGGGATTGAACCGAGGTCCCTGAAGCCGCCCAAGCTTCCCCAAGCAGGAGCTTTAGACCACTGAGCCATCCCACCGGGCCCCCCTGAGCGCATTTCTTGACCCCAAATAAAAGTGAGATAGTTCTGAGGGTCGGGGCTCACTTTGAGAGAGACAGATCTCAGTGAGTCCTGTGAGCTACCTTCACGGGTCTTCTGGTCGTTTCTTTTGGCACCGACACAAAACATGACATGATGTTAAGCTGACAGGGTCCTGGTGTGATGGGCCAAAGCAGGGCCTGGGGATTGGACCAGAGAGGCTATGATTCCATACCAACCCTGGGCGGCGGCTGTTCCCTCCCAGGTGCCAGCCTTTCACAGCTGGCAGTGAGGACCCTAGCAGGTGGCCGCAGGTGGGGAAGGAGACAGCCAAGTCGACAGGAAGTGGAGTAGGGCTGGGGAGGGAGGAGCCCATTTGTTGTGTGGCCACTAAGTCCTTGGGGCCACACCCTGTGGTAAGTGGATGTAGTTATCTGGTTCATCAGACTGGAAAAGCAGCCTTGAAATGTCGGGGAGACACAGCAGGGGAGGGTCCTTGTGATGCAGTTGACAAGGCTTTGCACTGCTGCTCATCGCAGGTACAGGCAGGGACCGCTGGCAGTGGCCCAGGGTCCCACCTGTGCTCCCTTGCTGAGGTGGACAGGCCAATAGAGCACCTGTCAGGATGAGGGAAATGCTATCTGAGAAAGGTCAGGGTAGAACCAGTGAAGGAAGAGGAGTGTCAGAGGCTTGAGAGGAGGTAGCTATCAGGGTGAGGTTTTTTAGGATTAGGAGCTAGAAGTCATGCTGCCGTGCCTCAGACTGTCTCCTTGCTGCTCTTACAGGGCATGATGGCTTTCGAGGATGTGGCTGTGTACTTCTCCCAGGATGAATGGGCACTCCTGGATAAGGGCCAGAGGACCCTGTACCGCCAAGTGATGCTGGAGAACTTCGCACTTGTGGCCTCACTGGGTAAAGCTTTGGGTCCTTGTAGGAAGTAACCGTGGTACTCGAATGGGCCGTCAGGATGGCTCCTACCTCTCTAGTCACCCATGAGCAGGGTCCAGGCCCTAGAGATGTACAGTCTGGGTGGCTCAGCTATTTCCACGTCCGCACCTGGCTGCAGTTTCCTCCGCCTGGCTCTGTCCCCTTGCCACGGTACTGCTCGTCGCACAGACAGCACCAAATGTCTCTGTGAGCCGTGGCTCCTGCTGCATGGGGGGCGTGACGCTCAGACATGCACATGGCCTCTCTCCTGATCTTCCTCTTTCCAGGGTTCTTTTCCTCCCCACCTCATGTGGTCATCCAGCTGGAGTGCGGCGAGGAGCCCTGGGTTCCCAGTGGGAAGGACTCCGTCCTGGGCAGGAGCACTCACAGGAGGCTGGGCCTTGGTGAGTCTTTACTCATGGTGCAGTGAGGCAAGGACCAATCTGTGTCCCCTCCGGTCCCTACAGACATATGCTCTTCGGCCTCCTGTCTCTTTCCCACCTTCATCAGTTACTCTGAAAGGGCACAGCCTTCGCTGTGCTTGAAGGTAGAGTTCCAAGGGCCCAGGAGCTGTTTTCAGATAGGAAGTCACTTACAGGTGCAGGGGAGATGTGTTCAGAGTAACCCCCAACGAGGCTGGGTCCAAACCCTCCACACCTCACTGCCGCCTTTGCGGGTCTTTCCTTCCTTCATTCCTGTGTTCAGATGTTGCTTTTGCACTTGACGTCATAACCAAGTTTGTCTCAAACACTCTCTACCCTGTTTTGCGGAGCAGATGCCACAGCAAGGCAGTTGATAAACAGCGTCCGCAAGAGGTCTTCAGCCTCGGGAGGGTACCAGTGCAAGGGGCAGAACCAAGCTTGGACGTGACTAAGGATGGACCGGGTGGTGTGGAGGGTGTTAGCCTTTGGTCTCTGTGACCCAATACCTGAGATAAGTGGTTTAAAGGAGAAAAGTTCATTTTGACTTGGCTTCAGAATTTCAGTCCCCAGTTGGCCAGCTCCTTTGCTTTTGGTGTGTGGTGAGGCAGATGTCATGGCAGAAGGATGTGGCGGGGAGGAGCTGCTCATCTTGTAGCAGCCAGAAAGCACCCTATGGTCTAGTCCCCTTTTCAGAATCTGAGCCCTGAGCACAAGAACCTTTTGGAGAAGATATAGAAAAAAATTTTAGTACTAGGGATTGTGCCCAGGACAGTTGCACTGAAATCTATTCTCTGCTTTCGTTCATTCATTGGTTCATTCATTCATTTATTTATTCATTTATAAATTTTGAGACAGTCTGGGCTTGAACTTGTGATTCTTCCTCAATTTCTCAGAGTGCTGGGGGGTTACAGATATGTGCTACCATATACTGTTGTGATTCAAACTGTAACATTCTAGTCCTAGCTTACAAAAGATCACATACTTTGTGTGTGTGTGTGTGGTACCAGGGATTGAACTCAGGACCCTGAGCCCTTACTCTGCTGAGCTGTCTCCCTGGCCCACACATACGTTTCTTAATCTAGAATGCATGTTAGTCTGTATCACCACATCCCCAGAGTCTCAGCTATTCCAATTTTTCTCAGAAGTCCCAAGTTCAAAGTCTCCTCTGTAATTCAAGGCAAATTTTAGCTGTGAACCTGTGTAAAATTGCAAATGCAAGTCCTGCGCCCACATTGCATTCTGGCTGTCCATCTCCCTTACCCAGGGTACTTGAGGGCGTGATTTGAGCTCCAGAGGGTGCTGCTGCTGCTGCTGCTGCTGCTATCGCCTTGCCAGTTGCAACCCACAGAACTTCTCTCTTGGACCGGCTGGGTGCACTGCCTGCAGTGTTTGTGGCATCTCTTAACGTCCTGGGTGCCCACTGCAGCTTTGGCTTGACTCTGAAGCTTCACTCATGGCCCTTGTGGGGCTCCCCAAAGACTCTGACCTTGCCATGCATCACCCAGCCTCTAAGACTGTCCTTTGACGTCTCCATGGAGTCTTCCATGACCCTGTGACTCATGTTCTGCAAACCTCAAAGCAGCATCATAGGCCAGCGAGATAGCTCAGTGGACTAACTGCCTGCTTGGGAAAGCCCAGGGCCTAGGGTTCGCTCCAGTACCATATGTGGTGCTGGCCCTGCCCATGGGCTTTAGACCCTGCCACACCTGACTGCTCTGGTTCTAGAACTGTATTGAAGAGAAATGGTAACAGTGGACATCCTTTACTTGTCCCTGATTTTAGAGTGAAAGCTTTTAGGTTTTTTGTTTTTGTTTTTGTCTTTTTGAGACGGTGTCTTCTCATGCAGCTCTGGCTGGACTTCAAGCTTCCTTGTAGCCCAGGCTGGTCTTGAACTTACAACATTCCTCCTGCTTCAGCCTCCTGAGTGCTGGTGCTCATGTGTACCATGTCCGTTTAGTGTGATATTGGCTCTTGGTTTGTCATAGATGGCTTTCACCAAACTGAGGTAAAGACCATCTATTCCAATTATCTGAAAGTATTTTTTTTTTTAATCATGAATGAATGTTGAACTCTCTGAAACACTTTCTGCATCGATTGAGACCACCACACGTCTTGAGTCCCCCCACACACCCTGTGTTTAATTACTTCTTTTTTCCTGTGGATTCATGGGGCTATAGTCCTCATTATCTCTTTCTAGAGCGTACTTTGGAACTTTCTGGAGTGCTGGTGTGGTGGTCAAAAATGTCTTCAGGTGTTCTTTTCATGGAAGTACCTTTTCTCATCATTTTTTGAAAGATATCTCAGTGAAATTGAAGGCTCTTTTAGGGCTTGAAATACTTCACTCACAAACTCAGCTTGAGGATTTATGTTGAGAAGGCTGCTGTGATGTTAATGTGCTTTACTTTCTAGATGATTTGTTTCTTTTTTCTAACAGCTTTTATTCTTTCTTGTGTTGAATTTCTTCAATTTTAACTTTTTTTTTTTTGCGGGACCAGGGTTCAAACTCAGGACCTTGCACTTGCCAGGCAGGCACTTGTGCCTTGGCGCTATCTCCCCTACCCCCACAATTTGGACTATTTGCCTTGCTATAAATTTTTTTTTTTTTCATCATGGCTAATTGTAGTTCTGTATGACTCACTTAGCTGTGTGTCAAATTGTTTTTCTCAATCTTGGGAAGTTTCCTGCAATGATTTCTGTGAACAGGTATTTTTTGTTTTGTTTGTTTGTTTGTAATATAATGATCAAAGTAAGTCAGGCACACACATTTATTTTTTTGCATATTTGTTTTTTTTTTTTTTTTTTGCCTTTTTGAGACAGAGTCTCGCTATGCAGTTGAGGCTGGTCCTGAGCTCACTTTTGTAGCCCAGGCTGGTCTCGAACTTGCACCAGTCCTCCTGCCTCAGCCTCCCGAGTGCTGGGATTACAGGCGTGAGCCACCACGCCCGGCTGCATATTTGGTATAAGGTTTCACTATGCAGCACAGACTCTGAGTGGTCCTCCGATTTCAGCCTCCCCAGTTATGGGAACACCATGCCCAGTTCTTGTAACCAGAAGCATGAGTGGGGCAGGGATGGCACATGTTACCAGGATCAAACCTGGGTCATGGAGCTTTCCTAGGTAGGCACTTAGACTGCTGAGCTATCTCCATGGCCCTATGAATATTTTTATTTATATTGTTTTGTTTTATTAGGGGCTGGAGAGATAGCTCGGTAGAACAAGTACTTGTCTGGCAAGTGCAAGGTCCTGAGTTTAATCCGCAAAAAATGAGTATACTTTATTGCTTTCTCATGTACTCCAGTGACTCTTATGTTATGTGGGGGTTTTTTGGTTTTTTTTTTTTTTTTTTTTTGTCTTTTTGTCTTTTTGAGACAGGGTCTCGCTAGGCAGCTCAGGCTGGCCTTGAGCTCATTTTTGTAGTGAAGGCTGGTCTCAAACTCACACTGATCCTCCTGCCTCAGCCTCCCAAGTGCTGGAATTACAGGCGTGTGCCACCACGCCTGGCTGTTATGGGTTTTTTTGTTTTGTTTTGTTTTTTCAGAACTAGGGATCGAACTCAGGACCTTGCACTTTCCAGGTAGTCACTTGTGCCCCTGAACTTTCTCCCCAGCCTCTGAATCTTACATTATTCTTCTTTGCATTAGATAGTGGCTGTTGGGTTGATGTTTGTTTGTTTTGCAATGCCTTGTTTTTTTCTTCTGTTTTGACAGGATTTCACTATACAGTTCAGGCTGGCCTTGAGCTCATTTTGTAGCCCTGGCTGGCCTGACACTCTGGCAGTCCTGCCTCACATCCCTGGCTTCAATGGAATTTCGCATTTTTTGGTATCTGTTTGAATCTGTTTCATGAATTCCACTTTTTCCCTATGTTGAGCATTCATGGTTTCTGTCGTTTTCCTAAGCTCCTCTACATGTTTATCTGTGTGTGTTATAGAGTCACTAAATATGTTTTTTTTTAAACATTTATTAATTTATTTATTTTATGTTATGGGCGGCTCAGCCTGCCCTGGGGGTGGGGGTGGGGCTGGTGCAGCATGTGGTGCCGGGGATCAAACCATGGTCCCTGCAGTTGCCTAAGCTTGCCTAAGCAGGTGCTATAGACCACTGAGCTGTCCCACGAGGCCCCCAGGGTTTTGGGTTTTGAGTCTGCTGCAAGATCCTGCCTCTTCAGTTTATGGTGGGTGAGAAGTTGCTGCCTGTTTGACCTGATCCATGATTCTTTGGCACTGGCCTATAGTATTGCTTAGGCAAGCCGAGCATTGGCATGCCAGGAAGAACTGATTAGAACAAGTATGTAGCCTTATGTAACAAAATCTAAGAGGAAAGATCAGAGGAGAAAGAAAAGGAAGAAATAAAACAAGAACAAAATAGAACACAATAATTAGAAACAGGTGGTGTGTAGTGGCATACCCCAGCACTTCACAGGCTGAGGCAAGAGGATCATTAGGAGTTCAAGGCCAGCCTGGGTTATGTAGGAAGACCCTGTCTCAAAAAACAAACAAACAACTACTAGAAGCCGGGCGTGGTGGCGCACGCCTGTAATCCCAGCACTTGGGAGCCTGAGGCAGGAGGATTGGTGTGAGTTCAAGACCAGCCTGGGCTACAAAAGTGAGCTCAAGGCCAGCCTGATCTGCACAGTTGAGACCCTGTCTCAAAAAGACCAAAAAAAAAAAAACCACTAGAAAAGGGCTGGTGAGATAGCTCAGCAGACTAAGTACCTAGTTTGGCAAGCACAGGAACCAGGGTTTGATCCCTGGTGCCACGTGCTGTGCTGGCCAGTCCCGTCAGTGCATGGTAGTACATGCTTGTAATTTCAGTGCTAGGGAGGCTGAAAGCATGAGGATCATTATGAGTCCAATCTGTGTAGTGAGACCCTGTACCAAATATACAAATGAAAAAAAACAAAAAACCACTAGAAGTAATGCTCACATGTCCATACAAGTAAGAACAATCATGAAAAAAAAAATATTACAACCCTGCCTACACGGTACTGATACCTCAATTGAGACTGAGTGTAATAGTGCACACCCATAATCCTAGTACTTGGGAGGCTGAAAAACAGGATCACTATCTGTGTGGTGAGACCCTGTAGGCCCTGTACTAAATACATAGGAAAAGAAGAAAGACGAAGTCTGCTTCAGGGCATGTCTGTGCTGTCCCTGGTAGGTAGAATGGGCATACAACCTGGATGTGTGCATTCATCCTGGCAAGCCAGCCATGGACTTGTGGTGGGTTAATGGGTAATCCCAGCAACCTGCACCTTCAGTTCCACTGGGAGGCTAAGCCGTGCTTGTGCAGCCTGTACCACTTGTGTGCCTCTTTTTGGCTTGAACTAGGCTCCTTGGCTTCTTGTTGATCCAAGCTCGGTTGCACCTCACCCTGACTGGTTTGCTGCTGAATTCCAAGCTCAGGTGGCCCCTCTCCAGGATGACTGCTGGCCAACTTGCATCTCCGGGGGGACATCTGAACCCAAATAACGCACTGGTGACTTGCAGTCCATTGGGTCCATGCTTATATTCCACTGCATTCACAGAGGCCTCTGAGGTCCTCCCACGCTGAGAGCCAGGGATCAGGGACAAAGTACTGCTTGCACTCTTCTTCATACTGCGGTCTCTCGGCCGGCTTTTTTTTTTTTTTTTTAACTTTTTTTTTTTTTTAAGAATTTTTTATTTTATGTATTATTTTTATTCTTGTTTCAGAACCTTTGTTTGTTTATTCACTCATTTTTATGGCAGGCTCAGCCCGCCCCGAGGGCAGGGCTGGCGTAGCATGTGGTGCTGGTGATTGAACCGCGGTCCCTGCAGCCACTTAAGCTTTCCTAAGCAGGCGCTTTAGACCACTGAGCTATCCAGCCAGGCCCCTCTCTCGGCCTCTCAGGCTTCAGTTTTCTCTTCCTGTTGGCACCAGATCCCAGGTCCTCACTTCCCTCCTCCTCTTCCTCATGTTGCTGTATTCTACTGTCTGGACACCAGTTCTCTGAAGGGCTGTTTCTCTGCTGCTTCCCCCTGTGCCATCTTCCCAGAAGTCCTGTAATCCTCAGCTTCTTTTTAAGAGCACTAAGCTCATCTACAACCATGCCTTCCTTGGGCCCAGCTTTACGGAGGCTACTTTTCAAGTTAAAATGCAAGTTTAAAAATGTTTTCAGGGGCTGGGAAAATAGCTCCGTGGCACAAGTGCTTGCCTGGCAAGTGCAAGGTCATGAGTTTGAACCCTGGTCCCACCAAAAAGGAAAAAAAAAAAAAATGTTTTCTGCTCTATCTTTTCTTTTTTTTTTTTTTTTGTCTTTTTGAGACAGGGTCTCGCTGTGCAGTTGAGGCTGGTCCTGAGCTCACTTTTGTAGCCCAGGCTGGTCTCAAACTCGTACCAATCCTCCTGCCTCAGCCTCCCGAGTGCTGGGATTACAGGCGTGAGCCACCACGCCCGGCTCATCTGCTCTATCTTTTCTTATCTTAATGAGTCTCATTGTAAATCTCACACAATCCTCTACTGGCCAACTGTGGTGGTGCGCACCTGCCATCCCAGCACTCAGAAACCTGAGGCAGGAGAATCAGCTTCAATTCAGAGTCCATCCTGGGCTCGCAGTTCAAGCTAGCCTGAACTATGCACCGAGACTCTGTGTCAGAATACAAAACAAAGCCAACATCTACACTGTCTACACTCTGTCAGCCATCTGGTCTAAGCGCATATCAGAATCCTCCAGTAAGCTCCCACCCCAAAGCTTGCTGTGGCACGTGGTCAGATGGAATCACTGCTGGGACCCCACCTCGTCCTCACTTGGAATAGCTTCCACTTCCTGTAGCCCCACGAGTGACAGAGCCAAGGTCTCAACCTAAACCAAATTAACCATTTCCTGCTTTTCCTCAGCGAGTCACAATGCAGATGACGGGATCTCTGGGAAGAGCACCTGCTCAGTTTTCTGCACCTCACATCCTGGAGGTCGGCTGCTATTGGGGGTTCCACACCTGCTGGGTCCATGCGTCCTCACCCCCTTCCCACAAGGCTCTGCTTTTTTTCTAGGCTCCATGGCCAGTAGCTGGGCCCCTCACCTGCTGGTCACGGCCTTCTGTGGTCACGGCTAGATGACACAGGAAGTCCCTTTTTTTCTGCCCTCAGGTTCTCCTTGTGTGGCCCAGCACACAGGCATCTCCAGGGAAGCCATGCCACCGACAGCCACCCCAAGGACTCCCCCTAGCACTCTTGCTAGTGCCCCACCAGGCACCACACCATCCCAAGAGAGGAGGCCCATGGGAGTGTCGGTAATCTACTGGGAGAGACTTCTGCTGGGTTCGGGGCTCCGGCTGACCTTCCCACGGAGGAGCGGCGGGCCCGGGGACAAGGACCTGGAGGATCCGCCATCCATACCTCGCGTGCCCCCCGACTCCAGGGACCCCAGTGTGGCCTGGGGATTAGGGTTTGGAGACGAGCCAGGAGAGCTAGGCCCGCTCCCGGGGGAGAAGCCCTTCGAGTGCAGGGCCTGCAGCAAGGTGTTCGTGAAGAGCTCCGACCTGCTGAAGCACCTGCGCACGCACACGGGCGAGCGGCCCTACGCCTGTGTGCAGTGCGGCAAGGCCTTCAGCCAGACCTCGCACCTGACACAGCACCTGCGCATCCACAGCGGCGAGACGCCCTACGCCTGCCTGGCCTGTGGCAAGGCTTTCCGACACAGCTCCTCGCTCGTGCGCCACCAGCGCATCCACACCGCCGAGAAGGCCTTCCGCTGTAGCGACTGTGGCAAGGCCTTCAGTCACGGCTCCAACCTCAGCCAGCACCGCAAGATCCACGCGGGAGGCCGGCCCTATGCTTGCGCGCGCTGTGGCCGTCGCTTCTGCCGCAACTCGCACCTGATCCAGCATGAGCGCACGCACACGGGCGAGAAGCCCTTCGCCTGCCTGCTCTGTGGCGCGGCCTTCAGCCAGGGCTCCTCGCTCTTCAAGCACCAGCGCGTGCATACCGGTGAGAAGCCCTTTGCTTGTGCGCAGTGCGGCCGCGCCTTCAGCCACAGCTCCAACCTCACACAGCACCGGCTGCTGCACACCGGGGAGCGGCCCTTCCGCTGTGCAGACTGCGGCAAGGCCTTTGCCAAGGGCGCCGTGCTGCTCAGCCACCGCCGCATCCACACGGGCGAGAAGCCCTTCGCCTGCATGCAGTGCGGTCGTGCCTTCCGTGAGCGCCCTGCGCTTTTCCACCACCAGCGGATCCACACAGGCGAGAAGGCCCTGAGGAGGTCAAGGACCCGGCCTCCCCCCGTGGAGAGCCTGGTGGAGAAGGAGACCCAGGCACCAGCCAACTCGGGCCCCGCCCAGGCCTAAGTCCCTTTGCACTCAAAGACACAGTGGCCACGGCCCAGGCTTCTATCCTCAGAGATGCTGCAGACAGCAGAGGCTCACCCAGGTGCTGGGTGAACCTGGGCTGCAGTCAGCTCGGAAAGGCCCGTGGGGGAAGCTCTGCACACAGGTGCCTGTTGAGGGCTTTATGGGACTGAAGCCTGGATCTGCCTGTGTACACACGTGCTCACAGCTGCCCCCTGCCCTGGCCGTCCAGGGATTCTCTGCGACCTGCCCAGCTCTCCAGAAGGGGAGTTAAGTGTTGGCCTGGGCAGTAGTCGGGCTCTGAGCCCAAGCTTCTCTGTGCAAAAGATTTGGGCCCATCTTGGTAGTGGGATCCTGATAAGGTCCTCCAGTTCACCAACAGGCCCTCCAGGTACTAAAAATGTCCTCTGGGGAGCCCTGTGCTGGTATATGTTCCCTCTGCAAAGATAAGGAAGGAGAGGGTTGCCAGGGCACACAGCAGAGCCTGACTGGTTCAGGCCCACTGGCCTGGCGTCCCGCATGCAGCAGACTCTCAGGAAGCAGGCCTGTGGACATGGTGACCTGATGAAGGATGCCGTCCTGGCTCTCCCATTCACCTTTCCCAGTGCTTTCACCAGCTCTTGACACCAAAGTCAGTGCCAGGAAACCTTTCTATCTAAAGCCGTGGTAATTTCAGAGGAAAAGGGGTAGAGCTCAGCAGATGGAGCCTACTGAGTTGGCGGCATACTTCCTCTCGAACCCTGGCTGGAGGGAGACACTGCTAAACAGAAGACCTGCCATTACCTAAGTCTGGTCCCATTGTTTGGTGCTTTGGGGACAGGTGGGTAGGGCGGTAGCCTGGTTTCCTCTTCTGTCCTTTAGACAGCTCTGTTCCAAGCTGAGGCCTCCATGTTGGGGACATTAACGATCTTTGGATGAAGGGTGGGAGGGAAAAGACCAGTGTTTACAACTCAGAATGGGTGCAGTTGTCCTTTTTGCTCAGGAACCTGGCAGTCCACAGTGTCAGTTGTGACCTCCATGCTAGTGTTCAGGTTTTCAAGAGGCTCCCTTCACACATGCAAGGCTCAGGGTTCAATTCCTGTGCCAGACACACAGAAGAAAGGGCTTTCCCAATGAGTTTCGGTGTTCTTTTTTTCCTGTGGTGGTGGGGAAGGATAACTGAGGCCCTTCACTCTGAACAACATCCTTAGCCATTGTACTTTTTGAGACGAGTTCTCAAATTACTAAGTTACCTGGGTTGGACTACCATATATAGTCGTGCCTCAAACTCCGAGAATGCCAGAATTACAAGTATATGCCACTTTAGCCAGCTCAGATAGAAGCGGGGGCTTGGGGTTTGATCCTCAACCCTGGAGTGCACTGAGACAGTGAATGAGACTGGGCGTGGTGGCATGCCTGTGATCCCTGCTAAAAAACAGGAAGGATCACTGCAAGCCTGATCTGTGTAGTGAGACACTGTAGACCCAGTACTGCACACATCTTAAAAAAGAGATACAAAGGTTTGCAGGTGCTTATGCTGCCTAGCTGTGTCCCCAACCCAAAGATTTTGGTTTTGTCTTTTTGAGACAGGATCTCACTATGTAATTTAGGCTGTCTGTAAACATACTGTGTAGCCCAGGCTGGCCTTCAACTCGCAGCAATCCTTGCCTGAGCCTCCCAGGTGCTGGCATAGGCATGCACCACAACTGGCCTCCAGAGTTTCTTTTTTTGGCCAGCCCAGCCCAAGGACAGGGCTGGTGCAGCATGTGGTGCCAGGGATCAAACAGTGGTCCCCTCCACCTGCCTAAGCTTGCCTAAGCAGGTGCTTTAGGTCACTGAGCTATCTCACTGGCCCTCCAAAGTTTCTTTTTAAACATCTGTGTGAACAGTAACAGCCTGATGCCTTGTTCACTGTTACACGGTCCAGGCAGCATTAAATGGATTTGCAAGTAATGTTGTCATTGAACATTTGGGTGTTTGGCTCAACCTGGGGAGACCATGGGTACTGCTGCAGCCAAGATGTAGCCTGGACAGGACTAGGACATCTGTATCCCTTGGTGGGTTGCAGTTGGTTAGGGTGGGGCCTCTTTGGAGCCACAGCTTCTGGATGATGAGCCTTTGTTAAGGGCCAGGGAGATAGCTCAGTAGAATAAGCACTTGCCTGACAAGCACAAGGTCTTGAGTTCAATCCCTGGTACCATA
This sequence comes from Myocastor coypus, assembly GCA_004027025.1. Taxonomy (NCBI): domain Eukaryota; kingdom Metazoa; phylum Chordata; class Mammalia; order Rodentia; family Myocastoridae; genus Myocastor; species Myocastor coypus. Next base: position 5,205 of record PVJA010035444.1, on the reverse strand, counting down.
AAAAAAAAAAAAAAAAAATTGAGCTGGGCGTGGTGGCACAGGCCTGTAATCCCTTGGAGGGCTGTGGAAGGAGGATTGCAGCAAGTCAAGGCCAGCCTGAACTGCATAGTGAGACCCTCTCTCAAAAAGACAAAAAAAAAAAAAAAAAAAGATGAGCCTTTGTGGGTTCGGGCTGTAGAAGTGAGGTGAGTAGGGAAAGGTGAAGCATGTTGTGCACTGTCAAGGTAGAGAGGACACGCCCAGGAGATGCCCCAAGATACGAGCCTTCGCCTGTGCTCAGAGGGCAAACAGCTGTCCCATTCATCTGCCTTTGGAGCCACGTGCATCTGCCTGTCAGGCCTCACAAGTTCCTGTGAGCATCAAGAGTGTCCTGGACCACCTCCCTAAGGTCCCCTGAGCTGAGCCCCTGATGCCCTGAATCATTGTCCCCCACTCCCCATGCCCTGGACTCAGCCTAAATATCTGTGGCAGCTGGGCGTAGTGGCTCATGCCTGTAATCTTAGCACTTGGAAGGCTGAGGCAGGAGGATCAGTGCGAGTTCGAGACCAGCTTGAGCCACAAAAGTGAGCTCAAGGTCAGCCTGAACTGCATAGTGAGACCCTGTCTCAAGGCAAAAAAAAAAAAAAAAAAAAAAAATCTGTGGAAGGCAGACCCCTACCTGCCACCTCCTGGGGAGGCTGGGGATTCAGGACTGAAGACCTCTGTCAAGCAGGTGGGTACCCAGACAAATGAAACTTTTCTTGTGCTTCATGTGGAATTCCTGGAACCAGGTTTATGCCCTGACTCCACCTGACCCCTCAGGCTGTATCTGGTAGCCAGTCCCACGCAGCCACATCCCCTGCCAAGTCTTCCTCCAGCACCAGAACTAGTCAGGGCCTCCAATCTGGGCTTCCCCCTCCTAACCTTAGTCCCTGAGTGTTTTCCTCAGCCTGAGGTCATGTTGGCTGGCCTTTCCTCAGGATTTTGAGATCAAAAGGTAAGGCCAAACATCACATTTGTCTCCAGCCCACTGGAACCACAAAGTGAAACACAAATCAAGTATGTGTATGGAGAAAGGAGTCAATAACAATGGCATTCTGAAGCTACAGTGGATAGAGGAAATGTCACTAGTTTAGGGGAAACCAAACAACTGACAAGGAGAAAGACAGGCTCAAGCAGGCTTATCCTGTTGCACAGCAGCAGACATGGAACTAGCAGCCCAGGGAAGGGAGGCCTATACCAAACTTAACAAAAAATAGTTCCAAGAGCCACTGAAGTCCCCACACCCTTCCCACCTATGATGGGTGAAAGATGTTTGCAAAGAACCTGCAAGTCCCAGAGCAAAACTCTTCCAAAATAGCCCAGCCCATGGAAGCTACTGCAAATCCCAGTTGTGCACTACCCACTCACACAACTGCTCCTAGTCTTCAATCAAGTTAGGACCACTGGTCTTGGGCCCATGAGATAACTCAGCACTAAGGCAAGTGCAAGAACCACGGTTTGATCCTCAGCACAGTAGTGAGGCCCTGTACCAAATACACAAAAACGCCCTGAATTCAAGGCCAGCCTGGGCTACCCACTAAACTAAAACAACTGGTAACATCTGTTGGGCAAAAAATAAACATAGGCAACCTTAATTAGTTCTGGTCCCCAAAGGAAAGGCTGAGCACGTCCCTTGAAATTGAACGGAAACCTCAGTCATTCACTTGCAAAGCTATTATCTGGTCAAATAGGAGACAGTGATTGCATAGTTGGCTCCTCAGTAAATGGTTGCGCACTAGACTGCCTGTGCCCTCGGCCCCATGCTGCAGGGTGTTCTGCGAAGAATGAACGATTTCTAGTGCCTTCCACTGCCCGCTGGAACAAATGTCGCCCGCCCACTCCACAGGATTGCCTTCAGGGGAATCGCAAGTGAACTGCTTAATAGACCCAGAGGCCACAGAGCCGCTTCTCCGGGAAGGAGGGAAGGAGAGACGCTTTCGTCGTTGGTATGGAAACAGCTGGAAGCCTCAGACAGGACGTAGTTGTTAATAGGTGACAGCTAGCTCAGAACACTGCCTTGGGTGCAGACGGGTACTGGAACGGGATACTCACTCTGATTGGTCAAGGGATAACACTAGCCAATAGAAACTCGGTCCGCTGTGCACATGCGCAGGAATTCAACGCGCCATTGGTCCGCAGTGGTTGAGTTACGGGACTCCAGGATTCGGATGCAAAAAAAATGGTAGGTGCCACTTAGGGGAGGGAACTCCCGAAACTGGCCCTGCGGATTCCTCAAGGGCAACGGAGCTTCTCTGTCGTGAGAAGCCTGAAAATGCGCGCTTGACCTTGCTTGCTGAGGCTTTTGGGAAACGTAGTCCAGCAGTGAGGCAGTGCGCCGGAACGGGCGTGGGATTGGCGGGGTGGCGTCGCCAGGGCAACAGGTGGTGGGTTGGGCCAGAGTGGTGCCACTTCCCGGAAGTGGCCTTCAGGCCCTGGTGGCAGCCGAGGTGAGCGCGTTCTTAGCTGGGCGGGGCGCGTCTGTTGGGGACCGGCCCAGCGTTGCTCCCTCTCTAGAGAGCGGCTGGGACTGCGTGCTCTGCAGCCCCGCCCTCGTGGCAGGCCTTTCCACCACTCAGGAGACCGATCCATGTCCCCTGTCCTGGGCCGGCCTTCTGCAAATCTGCTCTTCCTAGTTCGGGAGACAGTGCCCTCCAAACTTCCTCCGAATCACTTTCTTGCCCGTTAGTCTGCACAGCTAGCAGCTAGTGTTTTGGTCGGCTTTCAGTGCACCGTCCGGGCGGTACGGGCGGTACAGAGCATCCCATTTGCTGTAGCAGGGATCATGGGGTCTCAGTCACGTTAGCTCCCGCGAAGGCACCGCATCCTTGAACCCCTGCGCCCTACCCCACAGCCAGATGTCCCAGGCACTGTGGGTACTGACTCACCCCACCACTATCTCTGCCCTGGACCACTGTCTCACCTTCTCGAATGACCCTTCCTCTTGCTGGACAAGCAACTTTCATCTTTTAGCAGCCCTCTGGTACCCAAGTATCTGATGCAACTTCAGTGTTCTGGAATATTCTTGATACCTTGCATTTTCTCTTGGTCTCAGTCTCATCAGGAGTCCTGTGAAGCTTCCCAGCCCCCGGATCCTGGCCCCAGAGTCTTTGTATCCTGGCCATGGCCCTTCCGCTGGGCCTGGTGTCTACCTTTGCCTGGCGAGCCCCCTTGGATGACACTCTGATCCCACCTTTTCTGCAGGTTCCTCTTGGCAGTTCCAAAAGACAATCCAGAAAAAGAATGCCATCCCCTCTGGGTCCCTCATACCTGCCCCCTGGGGACCCTGAGACTCACCTCGAGGGACCTGAAGGTGCGCGGCTGCGTTTCCGGGGATTCTGCTACAAGGAGGTGGCAGGGCCTCGGGAAGCACTGGCCCGACTCCGAGAGCTGTGCCGGCAATGGCTGCGGCCGGAATCCTGCTCCAAGGAGCAGATCCTGGAGCTGCTGGTGCTGGAGCAGTTCCTGGGCACGCTGCCACCTGAGATCCAGGCCTGGGTTCAGGGGCAACAACCAGGCTGCCCTGAGGAGGCTGCTGCCCTGGTGGAAGGGCTGCAGCAGGACCCTGGGCAGCTGCTGGGTTGGGTGAGTGTGGTGGCCTTCCTTCCTAGGAGGACAACTAAAAGGACAGCCGGTGACGTGCCTCTTCTCCTTAGATCACAGCCCACATCCTGAAGCCAGAGGTGCGGCCTGCAGTCCAGGAGACAGAGGAATCCTCTGGGAGCCCTCAGCCCGCAGTGACCATGAACCCCTGTGGAGCAGCCCCAGAGGAGGGCCCACTGGACCCCCCGATGGAGGAAGGGTCTGCCCAGCTCAACTGCAGTGTGAAGGGGGAGCTCAGTGTGGATGGGCAGGAAATGGGTGAGGCCAAGGCCCCGGGGGAGTCTGGGAGAGGTCATACCAACGCAGAGGGCTCCTGAGCCCGGTGTGGATGCCCCTGGCCAGTTTGGGGGAGGCAGAAGCCCAAGGCTGGCTACCCACGGGGTTGCAGCAGCAACGCCAGCCCCTCCCACCTGCTTCACGTGGGTAGCTCCTGATACCCCTTCCCATGCACTTTAGCCCCTGTCGGCCCCCTACTTCTGGCCCCATCATCCAAGCGTCGCCTGGAATGCCGAGAATCAGCCTCCTCGTCGTTAGAACCAGTCAGGACTCAGGTGAGCGTCCCTCGTGTGTAAGTGGGGGGCATCTTGGGTAGCTGTTTCTGCCCTGGGGTCCCCTCGGCTCTTTGGGCCGTGACTCTTGTGCTCTAGGACTGTCCCCACTGTCCTCAGGGCAGAGGGATGGCCTTCTGTTTCTATTGCTGGAGGAGGCTTATAACCCAGGCCAGGGAAGTGTGGTTCGTGTGGCTAGAGTTGATGGGTGTGGCTTCCTCATCTCCAGAGAAGTCCTGGAGAGGTCGTGGCTCCCAGAGGTGCTGGGCTGCACCTGGACATTTGAACTTGTATGGCCGTGGGAGGGGACAGTGGGCAGTGTGGTAGTACTTGCTCCATACTTGAGGTCAGACCAAGACACTTGTCCGAGGAAGTTCCTGAAGTCCTGGGTCTCCTATGGCTTTTCTCCCGAGGCAGTCAGCTGGGTCTAGAAGCTTAGCTCAAAGCGGTGCTTCCTTGGGCCCTGTGTTCCCAAGTGTACCGAGTGAGAGATTTGTCCTCTCCTAGCTCTTTCACCTCTGAGGCCTTTGTAGTATAACTGCTGGTTGTGGGACCAGGGGGATAGCTCTGTGGCACAAGTGCCTCCCTGGCAAGTGCAGCATTGTGAGTTGGAACCCTGATCCCGCCCAGGTAAATAAATAACTGCTGGTTGATTCTTCCACGCAGAAAAGACCCTTAGGTGTCTCCACAGCCTGCAGCCCAGGCAGCGCCCTGAGGCAGGGGACAGCTGCCTCCCTGGCTCCTTCCTCAAAGGCTGCTCGCCTTAGCTGTGGTCACCTGTGGCTGCTGGCTCCCTGTCCTCACTTTCTTTTATTTATCTATTTATTTATCTATCTATTTATTTATTTATTTATTTATTTATTTATTTTCTTGTTTCAGAACCTTTGTTTGTTTATTCACTCATTTCTATGGCCGGCTCAGCCCGCCTAGAGAGCAGGGCTGGCGCAGCATGTGGTGCCGAGGATCGAACCGCGGTCCCTGAAGCCGCCTAAGCTTTCCCAAGCAGGCGCTTTAGACCACTGAGCCATCCCGCCGG
>PVJA010035443.1:0-21834 GCA_004027025.1 Myocastor coypus | reverse complement strand
GAGAGAGAGAGAGAGAGAGAGACAGACAGACAGACAGACAGTGACAGAGAGAGAGAGAGAGAGAATGGAATATGAGATAATTTTTAGAGGGCCACCTAGATAGCTCTGCTTCAAAGAAAAGCATTGGGCCTTATCTCCATGTATTCATATATACAGAGCTGGCTAGGACATTTTTTCATCCACTTCAGCTGATTCTAAGGAATGGAAATGAGTATAGTGCTGGTGCTACTGTGTACTCTTTGAAACAATCCAACAGGACTGTGAGGCCCTACCTGTAGCTCCCAGGTAGGACTGTGTGTGCCTGGACAAGTGATGTCACATTGTGTGCCCAGAATGAGCCTGAAGAAAAGAGGCTGACTCCTTGGGGAGTAAAAATTACACATTAAAACAGAAGCATCAAGCCCACAACACTAGATACCAACCCAATCTCTGATATACAGATCACTATTTCTGTATATCTCTTTCTGTCTACATACTGCAGAAGCAACTTCGGACTGCCTACCTAGCAAAGCTCACAGCATTTGCTTATTTCCCACTCTCAGCATCAATCAACTCCAACCCATTTTCATGTTCACAAGTTAATAAAACCCAGGCTCAACCCTGGGTCGAGGCGTGTGTTCTGATTAGTCACTATTCTAGCCGGACTTAGAACTCCCCTAGCTCCCCAAAATTACCAGTATGCTTCACTGTCTTTATTCTTGACATGGATTGCCCTGGAAGTGTTAGACTGGAACTGACTTATTGGAATTCCAATATTTTTTCCTGAGTAGGCCAGCTAGGTTTCATGGCCACTAAGAGTTCCAGGATGTACTTTCTGTATTACTTGTATGGCTCTGTGTCACTTATTTCATTTCATAAGGGCTCCTGTTGCTCACCCCGCCCCCCCCCGTTTTTAGCAAAGGACGTGATTTCATTCACCCTTATGGCTGAATAATACTCTATGATGTGTATATATACATATATATATATATATATATACATATATATATATATATATATATATATATATATATATATATATATCTTTGTCCATTCATCAGTTCACAGGCACCTAGGCTTATTCCAAATCTTAGATATTCATGGGATGCCTTGGTACGAGCTGTAAGAGAAGAGAAAGTTGACAGCATTCAAAAAAAGAAAAGCAGGGAATACAGAAGAGAAAGACTGAGGGAATGGGCATAAAGGAACAGGGAGACTTACCAGCGCCTCCTCATCCAGATGATTAAGCCCATGATGACCCCTAGGAGGATTACAAGTCCCACCAAGAGGCTGATGGATAAGTGGCTTCCCTCTGTTTTGGAGGGGACACAGGATGGCACGCAGCCCATGACCCCTCCCTAGATAAGCCCCTGCTCTGAACACAGGCAGGGTAGACAATGCTTCTTATTTCTTCCCTCATTTAAAGCATCCCCTTCTGCTTCTCCTGCTGAGATTCCCATCTCTTCTCAGGGTCTGACCAACCCTACTTCAGGTTACTCCTGCACATAGCAGGGTAACACACAGGTAAAACTCCATAGCTGTGCCAAAATGAGTCTGTATTCAATTCTCCCACTTCCTGCATGGCTCGGGGCACCTAAGTTAGTTTAGATTTCTTTGTCGGCAAATAATCATTGTATTATTATTTAAAGGAGACTAACGTGAAGCGCTAGAAGCAGACTGGCCAACTCCCAAACAGGAAGCATAAACTAAGCAAAAGCACCTTTCTCAACCTGCCTGTTCAAGTCCCTGCTCCCCTATCTGCTGGAGATTGAGTCTTCCTGGGACTCTACCTGCCACCACTTCCAGATCTCTAAGTACTGCATCTTCTGAGTGTTTTTGTTCTCCTTTGCTTTTGTGTAGAAAACATTTTATCTCTCAGACTTTTGAGCTTCAGGCTTGTTTTCCTCCTGCATCTATCCAGGGTCCCCTTCTTCTAGATGTAATTCAGAGCCCCATCTGTGAAATTCAGTGTCAGCACCACTCTTTTCCAGTCAACTTCCCTATGCTTGAGGACACCCTTCCCCCATTTCCAGCCCAGGACCCAGTCCTTCCTCACCCCAGTGGAGCAGGATGTCCTGCTCTCCTAGACGGCTGTGTTTCACTTGGCAACACAGCCCAGCTGCCTCCTGCACCGCCACATCCAGGGTCACTCGGAGATAGCACGTGTCATCAGCATTGGGCAGCTCATCCCCTCTCTGAGTGTCAGGCAGCTCCTGCTCACCCCGCATCCACATCACCCACACAGGCTTCGCGTAGAAGCCAGAGATGTGGCACACCAACTGCAAATAGCCAGGTCCAGGTCCAGGGCCCTGGGACAGCAAGGCCTCAGGCTTCACTGTATCCAGCAAGGAAATGGGAGATCTTAAAGTGAGTACTGGGCATTAGATGCTCCGCTGCTATCAGGTCCCCCCTCCCATTATCTACCTCTGGAGATGGAGTCTGCACTTAGCTCTGATTCTCTTTTGCCACCTTCTCTAGGTCATCCTTCCTAGCTTCTCCTTCCCTTTCCCAATCACAGAGTGCTTTATCACCCCTCCACTGGACCCTCTGACATCGGAGGCTCTTTTACTGAGCCCAGTTCACTTCGAGAACTGCCTGACTTAGTTCTCTGCATCTAGATCATGACATTCAATATATAATACTCATGAATGCTAGTGAGATGAATAAATAGCCCTTTGTGTAGAAAAGCCCAGAGGAAGCCCAGGTATAGAGGAGCACAGAGCAAGGCAGGAAGCTTGCATGACTGACCTTGTTGCTCCAGTTCTGACTTCCCCGCCTCAATGAGGCCACTGGCAAGCTGAGGACAGGCGTTATTGAGCAGCAACTGCACCATTTATCCTGTATTTTGATCTTTGTTCAGATCTTCAATGGCCCGATTTAACCAAGCAGCATCTGGCGCTGGTTTCCAGGAAGTTCCCTGGAAACTCAGTACATGTATTCCTTAGAATGCTACATGTAAAAAGGTTTCCAAAGCATTTCCAGGGTATGCCTCGCAGCTTGAAGTGGCCTGGATCTCAAGGGGATCTGCGGAGAGAAATCTGCTGATAACAGAGGGACACAGAAGATCACAAGAGCTGCAAGGGAAGAAATGGCTTCCGAGGATTACACAGGGGAGGCACTCTTGAGGGAACTAAGAGTAGGTGGCCTGCAGCAGGCAGGCACATTGGGTACTATGAGGACTCAGAGCCCGCATTTCTCCCAGCAGTACTGGAAGTCCTAGGAAGTAGAGAATACAGAACTTCAGTGGGTGGGGCCCTAACCCTCCAGGAAACTTTCTGTGTTCCTTGTCACCTTAGAAGCCTGCCCAGGGTCTCAACCCTCAACTCACAGGCTTTGTGCAGCATGATGGTGAATGTCTGCACGACCCAGGTGAAGTGGTTTCTATAAACCCCCAGTATGTGCCTCAGCTCCTCCCACTGTTGGTGGCTGAAGCTGCCCCGGGACCAGGGCTTCAGAAATTGGATGGTGTCTGAGCCATTCCTCCCAGTGCCTCTGCAGGTCCACCAGCCATGCCAGGCCATCTGTGCCCAACAAAGTGCTGTTGGCAAAGGAGGAGATTTGGAGGCAGCGGAAGGGAAAGCTTGGTGCCACTGAGAGAGTAAAACGACGAATGTCGCCGGTGTCTGGGAGTGCAGACACCACCAGGAAAAAGAAGAGAGGTACAAAGGGCAGTAGGTGACTGGGAAGAAGGGTCCCTGGGCTCTGAGCAGCGGGACAGAGGGCTCTCTGGAGTATCTGTGCCCTCTGCATAGCCCTGAGCATTCCCTACTCTCCCCTAACTGCGAGGCCCTTGGCCCAGACCTCTTTGTCATGGGAGTTCCCATGAGCCCTAGTTCCACTCACCCTCAGAACTGTTCCAAATCTGCGTGAGTTTATAGAGCAGAACCGGCCAGAGCTCCATCTCTCAAGCCTGGAATCTTGCTGGCTCCGCCCCTCGCGAGAGAAAGACATCAGGCGCCAAGAGTCGTTCATCCCCGCTACACGGAAGTAAACACTCCTTTCCATCGCTTTTGGTCAGGTCGTGTGCCACCTCCCTCCAGCCCCAACTTTGGCGGGGCCCTGGTCCAGCTGCTGTGTGGGCTGCTGTTTTGTCAGGCTGTGTCCTCTGAAGAGAATGGAGGTCCAGACTGGGAACTCATTCTAGTACCTTTTCCAACAGGCTTCTCTGAAATTTCTGTTTCCCTGAAGATCAAGTTGAGTAGGCAGGGAGTGAAACTTTTATATTAAATTTTTATTTTTCTTTTATTTTATACTAAGTTTTAAAAACTCACCATAAACAAAGTTGCATTTGTGTTACAACTCCGACCTATGAACACTGCAAAAGAAGATCCCCGAGCTGGAGCTCAGTGGAAAATTCTTAATCAGCATGGGGAAAGCTGGAGGTACAGAGCTCAAAGGGAAAAGGCACTCTTAGCCTAGGCAGGGCGTGTGTTCAGATGGAAACAATAATGGTGATCGAATTTGCTTTTACACCATTCTACCTTACAAAATGACAAGTGCAACTATCACAGTTATTCACTACAAATATGAAGAGGAACTTTCTCAGGGGCATTTTGGGAGGACTGCACAGCGTGGGCTAAGAGCACAGCACTTACAGCCCAAGATTCTTTCTCCCTCAGGTTCCCCAGCTGTCTGGTACTGTGAGCCCATCCCCTGCGGCTTTGATCCCTGCTTTTGTTTTCAGAAGAGTTTAAGAATAACCCCTGGCCCTGTGGTTAATTTTACTGTTTTGCAGATCCTGACAGAGCTGGTAGTTAGATAGAAGCTGGGGCGGGGAGAGAGGTAAGGGAACCCACAGGAAGTGGTCTAAGCTTCTGTAGCCTGAGGGCTCACAAGCACCTGAGAAGTGTTCATCAGCCCCTTCCATGCACCCAGCTGGCCTCTTACCTGAGACCCATTCATGCTCACTTAAGGGCTTGATCCACATACTGACTGCATTGGGCCCCATCTAACCTACCTAGGCTACATTTCCAGGCATTTGAATCATGAAGCTTCTTTGTTTGTTTGTTTGGTACAGGTCTCAATTTACAGCTCAGACTGCTAATAATACTACTGTCTCAGCATCCCCAACACTGGGCTTACAGGCGTGTGCCATTAGGCCAGTTTGCCTGGCCAGCACTGCGTGCAGTACCAGGAATCAAACCTGGGTTTCTGCACTTGCCAGGTAGGTGCTTAAACCACCAAGCTATCCTCTCCAACCTTTAATTGCAGTTTTGCAATCCTCTCAGTGGATGGCTACCACCTCTTTCTTCTGCCCAATATCATATCCGTTCAAAACTTGCCCTTCCTGTCAGTCAGATTGAGCTTTATGATCAATCAGAAGAAGCTCTGATCACACAACACTACCACCGAATTCTAGAAAACAAAGAATAATAGACCCATCTTTGGGGCTCTCAGCCTTTCCCCAAGCTGCACATCTCTTCTTCTTTCTTGGAAATATCCTTGCCTCAATAAAAGAAAACTGCTTTGCTTAAGAATTTACTTTGTCCATGGCAAAAAAGCAGGATCAGTGGAACAGATTAGAAGATGCAGATACATCCACAAACACACTCAGCCACATTATCTTTGACAAAGGGGCTAAACATGTTCACTGTAAGAAAGACAGCCTCTTTAATAAATGACGCTGGGAAAACTGTCTTCTCTCATGCTGAAGGCTAAACTTAGATACATGTTTATCACTACACACTAAAACTACAATCCAAATGGATCAGAGATTTAAATATTAAAACAGATTGCAAAACATTTGACTGTATATATATCTGCTTCCTCTTAGTCCAAAGAGAAGTATATTCTCACCCCCCCTTTTTTTTTTCTAAGCAACATCAATAGGGAGGTGGGTCATGCCCACACACTGTACACTGTACACTGTACACTGTACAATGATTGTGAGGACAATATGCAATATGTCAACTTTCAAAGAAAAAAAAGGGGAAAAGAAAAAAAAAGTAATGTTGATTTAGAAGGGTTAATGTTTAATTGTTTGATCTATCTTATATACCTATATGTATTAATCTAAACTGATCTGATGATGAAAATATGTAATATAACCATTGTTAAATTTAATCAATAAAAAATTGAAACTCAAAAAAAATCAGCAAATGTAAAAAAAATACTACACTAGCATTTATATAGATTCAAAAAAAAACCCAGAAAATTAAAGATTTACACATTTCTGGGCAGAAATTTAGAAATCAAACCATATACAATATTGTAGTGGGATAATCCTATGACCTTTTCTTTCTTATCTTTTATTTTCTTTTACTATCTTTTTTCTTTACAAGCATTTACGTTAAAGAGAGAATAGCAACCATTGACATGACATTAGAAGCAGTACACACTTAGAAGATCACAATGATGTGTTTCAAGCATGATGTTAGTACCGCACATAACTATCCTCAGCTCAGCTGCTCAGTTCACATAAAACAGCATATAGATTTAGTCTGGGTGAGAACTCTACCCATTAACTGCCACTTTCAAAAATCCTGATGTATGTAGAATCTTAGGATCATTGCCTTCTCCATCCTGTGTATATAAATGTATAGTTTTGCCCCTACCATATTTCCTATCTTTTCTCCTTTCACTCTGTTCATTGTTTAATTCTTAAGTTCTCTCTTTCCACTTAACTATGTAATACCTTGCAATTTTTATTTCTTCTTTTGAGTTCTTTCTTACACTAGGAAGAAAATATGATATTTACCCCTGTGGGTTTGATTTATTTCTCATATGAGTAAATCTTCAAGTTGCTTTCGTATATATATATGAGCTTTGAGTTCATTTTTCTTCATAGCTGAGAAATACCCCCTTGTATAAAAATACAATATGTTTTCCATCCATTCCTCAGGTGATAGCCATTTAGGTGGTTTCCAAGATTTGGCTATCATAAGTTGTGTTGTGTAAACACTGCACACATATATCACTAACATATGATGTTTTCAGTTCTTTTGGGAATATTCCCAGAAGGGGATTAGTTGGATTGAATAGAATTACAGACCTAGTTTTGTGAGGAGTCTCCACACTGATTTCCACAATGGTTGCACCCGTGTGCATTCCCACCAGCAGTGGAGCAGGATTGCATTTTCCCTGCAACCTTTCCAACTTTTGTTGTTGGTTGATTTCATTATGGTAGCCATTCTTTCTGGGATGAGGTGATATCTCATTTAATTTGCATTTCACAAATGGCAAGTGAGGTAGAGTTTTTTCAAAGTTATTTATTAGCTTCTTGTATATCTTCCTTTGAGAAGTTATGTTCATCTCAGATGCCCATTTTTGAATTAGGTCTTCAAAGTTTGGGACCCTAATTTCTTTTAGTTCTTTATAAATTTTAAAAAGAAGACATTTGTATGAACGCTTATTAGTTAAGATTTTTTCCAAATTTGTGGGTTATCTTTTCACTCTGTTGGTAATTTCTTTTGATGTACAAAAACTTCTCAGTAAAAGGATTTAAAGTTTAAGGGGCTGGGGAGATAGCTCCGAGGCACAAGTGCTTGCTGGGCAAGTGCAAGGTCGTGAGTTCGAACCCTGGTCCCACAAAAAAAAAAAAAAAAAAAAAAAAAAAAAAAAAAAAAAAAAAAAAAAAAAAAAAAAAAAAAAAAAAAAAAAAAAAAAAAAAAAAAAAAAAAAAAAAAAAAAAAAAAAAAAAAAAAAAAATGAGTGAATAAACAAACAAAGGTTTAAAAAAAAAAAAAAAATAAAGTTTAGAACATTCATGATTGTGAGAAAAGAGCAGTTGTATGTTATGTCTAAGGAGTTTGATATTCAGACAGAGTGATGTTGAGTTCAACTAGCTCTGTTACAGGATAATAATGTCACTAGGCTTCTCTTTTGGATGTTTAACAAGTAAAGATTGCAGACCAAAAAATAGAGAAAAAGAGGAGCTGCAAGGAGAGTCAATATTTTGGCCCTAGCCTTTCAAAGTAAGTGAGGACTCAAGACATAAGAGAACCTGTGCTGTGACACCTTGTAACTCAATGATTTCCCAAATTTTCTGATCAAGGAGATTATCAGGCCACAGAAGAAAGTGACTGAGGATATATAATATACCTAAGGAGAGTCACCTAGAAAGGAAAAATCCTCTCAGGCTTTCACAGACAGCAAATTGGCCAAACAATGACCATGACTCATCCAGATGGCTGACAGTGCCAAAAGATCTACAAGGTGCTGTACATGGCTTCAGAGCAAATCCTCGGTGGATTTGACTTACCTTGTCAGATATAAAACACACATTTTTTACTTATATAAGCCTTGCTTTAACTTGGTATTAATGATTCAGCAGGAAAGTGTAACAACCAGATATAAAAAGTAATGATATATTAATATCTGAGCTGTATAAGGTTGATCTGTAAAAGGTTCTACTCAACAACTTCAGAAATTTGGTAGCTCTGCTGATAGCCCACTGCTATTATGGAGTATCGGACTATATTGAGCTATTTTGCTCCATTCAAGTACCTACAATATTTGAACTGGCATTAAGTATGAAAAGGTCCTTCAAAGACTTCTCAAAAGAGGAAGATATAAATGAAAGACCATTCTTCAGTGAAAAAATGTAAATATATATATATATATATATATTAGAATAGATATACAGCTACTTCCTATTAGTTCAATGAGAAAAGTCTGTACAAACGTTGGCTAGAGGAGATATCATGTCTGCATCTTGTCCTCTGAGTAACTACTATGAAGACAATGATATGCAATGTATTAATTATTATAACTGTCATACTAACTTCCTTTGAAACTCTTTCATTATTTTTTCTCATTAAAATGAATAAAATATTTAAAAATAAAAAATAAATATTAAAACAGAAATACTAAATCTTCTAGAGGAGAAAGTAAGTAGAAATCTGGAAAACATCAGAGTAGGCAGAGAGTTCATGAACAAAACTCAAATTATATGGGAAATGCTTCTAAGAATCAACACCTGGGATCTCATTCTTTGAAAATGTTTTGCACATCAAACAAATCACCAACAGTAAAAAGAAAATCTAAGAACTGGGGAAGCCGGGCGTGGTGGCGCACGCCTGTAATCCCAGCACTGGGGAGGCTGAGGCAGGAGGATCGGTGCGAGTTCGAGACCAGCCTGGGCTACAAAAGTGAGCTCAAGGCCAGCCTGAACTGCATAGTGAGACCCTGTCTCAAAAAGACAAAAAAAAAAAAAAAAAAAAAAAAAAAAAAAAAAAAGAACTGGGGAAAAGTAAAAGATAACCTAGTGTCTCTCAGACAAAGGACTTCTGTCTAAAACATATAAATAATTTAAAATTAGGCCCCTAGGGCCCGGTGGGATGGCTCAGTGGTCTAAAGCGCCTGCTTAGGAAAGCTTAGGCAGCTGCAGGGACCGCGGTTCAATCCCTGGCACCACATGCTGCGCAAGCCTTGCCCTCAGGGTAGGCTGAGCCGATCATAAAGAAAAACAAATACACAAACAAAAGTCCTGAAACAAGAAAAAAAAAAAATGAATAGGCCACTAAATACAAAGATCAAATTTTTCAAAGTGGGTATCTGATAAGAATACACATTTCTGGACCCAGTGACAAGACCCAGCATGTGGGGTAAACTGTCAGAAACTCATTCAACCCAGAAAACAGGCCTGGTGCATGAGTGAGACAAGCCTGGGCCCAATGGAAACACATTCGACCCAGAAACCAGGCCCTGTGTGTGAGGTAGGCCACTCTGGGCCCACAAGAAACTCATCTGATGTGGCAACCAAGCCTGGTGTGTGAGTGGAACTTCATCCATCAGACAGGTCCAGTGTGGAAAACTGCTGCAGAACTCCCTGCAGACAGACTAGAAACAAGTCCCCATCCTGCTGATCTAGGAGCAGAACATCTTGCCAGGGTTCACTTCCAAGGGCTGCAGCAGGAAGAAGTGGAGCTTAGCAGGCAGAGCCAAGCCACACCCACCTGGAAGAGTTTGAACTTGGTAGATCCAGATGTGGCAATAAGGTAAGAACTCTACAAAGCTCTACACCAAAGGTCACAAGGCAGGGCTATACAAAATGACAAAGAGAGGGAGTAAAATGCTCTCTAAGGCCCCAAGCCCACCCAAAACAAATAAGGAGATAATAGCATAGGAGAAATTGGAAATCATACACCCCAAATCTCTGGCATAATAGCATCCAAAGTAAAGAAACAATTGCAGAAAGATATAGAGGAAATCAGATCAGAAATAATTTCTGAACTTAAAAAAGAAATAACAACTTTGATCAAAAAGTACTAAGTGCTTCTAAAACATACTGATAAAAACAGAGGTAATAGAAAAATGATGGAATCCTTGAATGAGCAATGTAGGAAAGTAATAGAATGTATGAAGCAGATTCAGGAGCTTAAAATCTCAATCACAAGGCAGCAAAACCATTTGAAAGTGAAAATAGACTTTCAGACCTTAAAGACACCATTGCAGCTAGTGAAAAGATAAGAAAAGATCTCTTAAAAACAACTAGGGTAAGGGGTTGAGGAAATAGCTCAGTAGAATAAGCACTTGCCTGGCAAGTGTAAGGGCCTGAGTTCAATCCCTGATCCCGCAAAAACAAAACAAAACAAAAAAACAAAAAACAAAAACAAAAAAAACAACTAGGGTGCAAGAAAAAAAAAAAAACTCAATATCTGCGACATGATGCAAAGATGAGCAACATAAGGCTAAGAGGCATCAATGAGAAAGAAGGAGACTGTATGAATGACATAAAAAGAATATGAGCAGAAGTAATAGCAGAAAACTTCCTAAATATGGGCAAACAATTTGACATTCAGAGAACTGAAGCATGTAGAACTCCAAATAACATCAACCCAATTAAAACCACACCCAGACATATAATAATCAAGATCCCAGAAATTCAGCACAGGAACAGTATACTAAAAGCCACTAGAGAAACGAAGCAGATCACATTTAAAGGAAAAACCATTAGAATAATGGCAGATTTCTCTTCACAAACAATTAAGTCAAGAAGAGCATGGATCAAAGTACTTCAAGTCTTGCAAGAAAACGAATTCCAGCCCAGATTGCTATACCCTGCAAAACTCTCTTTCAAGTTCAATGGAGAAGTGAAATAACTTCCATGATAAAGAACAACTAAAGAATTTAATGACGACAAAGCAAACCCTGCACAGTTTACTAAATGATATTCTAAAGAGGTATCAAAATGACCACAACTCCATGAAGGAGAATGGAAGGAATCTACCAAATAGGGCCAACAATTAAACACAGGAGAAAAAGAGATATACAAAAGCAGTCTTTCAACTATTCTTTTGCTTACAGCAGCAGAATACGTTCATCAGCACATTCTATGAATGGACTTCTCCTGCACCTTATGAGTCATCATTCTGTCTGGGGCTATAGGGTGAATATCAAAGAAATAGACTTAGCTCAGTCACACAAGAGACATCTGAGCACCAGTAAGTGGCATGAACACTGTCCACATCTACAACATACTAGAACTTTGGGCAATATCTTATCCCCAAACTATTAGAAGTACTGGTCATATATTTGCCACTCCAATATTTATGTTATGTTTTATTTTTAGTAATTCTTTAGTACCATGGAAACTTTTTCTTAGATGATATCCTTGTATATATTAACAAATTCAAATAGTATGTGATTACTCTGAATTGATCACAGATTTGTACAAATGATACAGAGCATTCTGGCCTCTAAGTTCGACTCACAATTTGATTTGAAATATTGTTCTGAAATATTTAATTTTATTTTAAGTAATATTTGATTAATTTTCTGAATATTGTTTAACTGTATTTTTTGTTTTATGATTCATACTATAACTTTGACTTACACTCTACTTTTAAGACATTCTAGTATTAGAAACTATAAAAAGAATATATATATATGTATATATATATATATACACACACACAGGAGAGTTAGGATAGATATACAGCTACTTTGTCTTAGTTCATTGAGAAAAAAAGTTTGTACTAATATTGTTTAGACAAGATATCAGGTATGCATATCTTGTCCTCTGAATAACTGCTATGAAGACAACAGTATGCATGATATTAATTATTGTAACTATCCTACTAACTTGTTTTGAAACAGTTTCATTCCTGTTTTATCTTTTTTTTTCTCATTAAAAGGAATAAACAGAAAAATAAAATAAAATAAATTTTTTAAAAAAAGAATACATACTTCTCAGTTGAAGAAATATAAATGCCAAAAAATATGAATATATGTTCAACATCACTGGTCAGTAGAAAAATGCAAATTACATCACTGAGATGCCATTTCTCCTGAAGAAAAAAATGGCTTTTATCACAAAGTCATCCGTTACCAATTGCTGGAAAGATTATAGGGAAAAAAGAAACTTTCTCCATTGTTGATGGGAGTGTGGACTGATATAACCACTATTGACACCAGCATAGAGGTTACTCAAAAAGAAAAAAAAAAAAAAAGGATTATTGGTTCCGTTCAACCCAGTTCTCCTTCTCCTGAGAACTTTACCAGAAGAACTGAAAACATCACACCACAGTATATATGTGCTCCCATGTTTGTAGTAGTCAGTTTGTCAGAGTTAAATCTTGGGGACAACTGAAATACCTATCAACTGAAGCATGGATAAAAACAAGATGTGGTATTTTTATACAACACTGTATTATTCGGCTATAAAAAAGCAAAACTCAACGTTTTTTAAGCAAGTGGATGCAATTAGAGACCATGCTTTTAAGTTAAATAAATCACATCATGTATAAACATCATATGGTCTCCCTTGTGTAAAGACCTGAAAGAGTAAACAAAATCTGAAAGCTCCAATAGAGATTGTGGAAGGGAAAGAATCTGTTCAAATGGAAAGAGCAACAGGGATGAGTGAAAGGGGAAAAGAAAGAGAAAGAAAGAAGAAAGAAAGGAAGAGAGCGAGAAAGAAAAAGAAAGAAAGAAAGAAAGAAAGAAAAAGAAAGAGAAAAAATGAATGAGAAAAATATATGTGTATACACAGGATAGCTTGGATAATTGTAGTGCTGATTACTGCTGATTTATTGAAAGGAGTAATTAATGCTTAAATTTTTTCTTTACTTTTTAATTTCTTGGCCAATTTTGTATGCTTGTAACTGATAATCTAAACAACCAGTCTGAAGACAACAATA
The DNA here is from genome assembly GCA_004027025.1 of Myocastor coypus. Lineage (NCBI taxonomy): Eukaryota > Metazoa > Chordata > Mammalia > Rodentia > Myocastoridae > Myocastor > Myocastor coypus. The sequence continues at coordinate 8,773 of PVJA010035443.1, read as the reverse complement.
TAAAATATAGCAAACTGTTGAATTTCTATCATTTTGTTTCATGAAATTCTGCATCACTTTTATTGTTTCTAATGATTTTCCCTATTTTTATTCTCTATATAAAATAAAAGAAAAGAAACCAACATTCTGCTTGACACCTAATAAACTGGTTTGCTGGACCTGTGACTTTTTGACTCTGACATGATTTCTCTAGGTTTACCACAAATTTGTTGGGCAAGATCCGACACAGTGCACACACAACACAGACGATCCACTCAAACCAAAAAACCAGTAAACAACATGTTGGGCTCATTCTTGTGTTAATACCACAGCTTGGGGCTCACACTCTGTGCAGACAACAAAATACTGAGTACCCAAATCAGCGCATATCACAGGCCTAAAGTTCTAATTTCCTCAGAATCCTCTAATGCACATTTTTCATCATGACTGTGGATCATGCGAGTTTTCTGCTCACTTGTCATTGCCACTGGGAAAGGATTTTCTAATCCCTCTTATAGACTTTATGCCTACCAGAAGACCCATCTTTATAAAGGAACACTCCTTCTCAAAATGTCACCTCTCACTCTCTGATGGCTGTCTTTTGTACTTCTGTGGGCTTTGGAAAGCAGAACATCATACTGAGCTAAAGCCAGTATGCTGTAGCCTCTCTTTTGCTATTCTGGATTGCATGTTTAACTGTCATAATCAGGCACTTTTCATTTGAGCTGTTTTTGTATTGTCATTTTGTTTTGTGATGTGTGTGTGTGTGTGCTTTCTTGGACACTCTGTTTAACCCAAGCAGGCCTCAATCTTCCCACAATCCTCTTGCCTCAGCATCCCAAGTACTGCGATAACAAGCAGGCATCTCATACTATTTTTAAGGCTTTAGGTTTCCCTGCAGTCTGCTCTTCAAAGTCTTTGAAGAACGTACTGGGTTGGGTGGGAAGTTCCTAATAGCTTTCTCAGTCTTGTTGCCAGAAATTGTCAGCTATAACGAGTAGTGTTGCACTGCCCTGAGCAACTTAACTGAAACATGTATAATTGTATCCTATCCAGAAAATGTCATTCACAATGAGTAAAAGTTATAAATATTCAAACAGAGGAAGCCTTTACAGGACTGTAAATATCATAAAGAAAAAAGAATTCACCATCTTATTAGTTGAATCAGCTAGTGGCATTAGGTCCAGAGTGAAAGTTACCAAATTTCAGCTCAACACAGATTTCTTCAATCTATGTCTGTGAGAATTTTACAGTAAATTGTATAGGTCTGATTTTTGGTGGACTCGCAAATATGGCTGTGTATATTGGGCCTACGTGAATAACTGCCAAAGGTGATATTGAATAGAGTGCTCAGTGGAATAGTGCCTTCCAATTCCTTTTAGGAGTATTTGGGATTGAGGGGGAAGGACCGGGGTTCAGACTCACAATCTTGCACTTGCCAGGCAGGCACTTTGCCATGGAGCTATCTCCCCAGTCCCTCCAATTCCTTTTATTTAATCAATGTTCACAGTTCCCAATAATTATATCCCTTGTGGGGAGTTGGTTCATGTATGCAGCACATCTTCATTCTTTATGAATGTGATTTGTGAGACAAAGTTCTAATCCCATAGGTTCATGCATCTTAGACACTCAAACAGGCTGGAAATCTATACATATAGAGTAGGCATTCTGGGATATGGGAAGGAGCTATTAACCACCAGGGAAATTAAGACAACTGAGGATGGAGAAAACATCTTCATGGTCACATTTTAGAGTTTCCAACTTTGTTTTCAGAGAGAGCGAAATGACCAGTCATTGTACATCTTATCTGAATGACTTTGAAAAACAACTCCATGTACGAGAGAAATGTGCACATGCCAGAGGTTGGTTTTTTTAATCATGTTACCTGATCTCAATTTGCTCATCTCAATTTCCTGTTATTTACTTCTTTCAACTACATGGCTCCTTCCTCCTCCTCTATCTTCCTCATTTACCTTTTCCTTGTCCCTTTATAGATTCCCTACATCTCTCCCTGTCCAACAAGCTGTCCTCATTCCCCTTTCCACACTGATATTCCTTTATCATCTTCCTCACATTATCATCTCATTCTCCTATATGGAGTGTACCTACAAGTCTCATAAGAAAGTCAGGCACTCACCATTGCGCCTCTGAGAAGAAGACTATGAATCCTGCTCCCTCCCTCTGGGTTATTGTCCTGGGGGTGATAAAGGCTGACTGGATAGAACATCAAGCAACGGACAACAGTACTGCTGTCTGGCCTTGTTTATTAGAAAAAGCATAGGAAAGCCCTAGCTAGATGTGGACACAAGAAAGACATGAAGGAGCCACCCAAATCAAGAAATTTATTATGTTTTTTTCACGCAAAAAGGGCAGAGAATATGCAAAAATATAAGCTTGTCACTGCTTCCCAGACTTCTTGTCGTCAGTGGCCTCCATGAGCTTTCTCTCTTCTGAAGTCCAGTTTCCTGCAAGGCTTATCTCACCTCGTCTTGCGTTTTCTCAGGCCCCATACTTTGTCCTCTCATGTCCTGATGTCAGCTGGATTATGAGGGCTTATAGTTGACTTTCTGCTTGTAGACAGGATGTGGTGGGAAGCGGCAACTCACATGGGGTGGGGTCTGAAAGGTTTTCTTGCCCTCCAGGCTGCTCCTTTGCTTCTCTGCTTCCTGTTCCGACCATGAGGTGAGCAACTACTCTTTGCCTTGTTTCCTGCCATCTTGTCTTGGCTTAGACCCAGCACACTGTGGAATGAATAGTGAGCCCAAATGAACCTCTGCTCCTTCAGGATACAGTTGTTGGGGGTTCTGTCCTGCCAAGAAGGGCACCAGCACCTGAGACACCCCCTTCTGCTTCAGCTTCTGCCTGCAGCACCCATCCACAGTCTAGTGGAAATGCACCTGTGCTATCGTAGCAGCTAGAAGCCCTGCCCAGGGATGCAACCCTGAGATCCTACCCTAGTTTCTCTGGTAGTCCTGGCCCTTAACCCTTGGTCCAGTTCCTGTTTCACAGTGACCACAGTGACCACAGTGTCAAAAAAAAGTTGAGATGCCAGTCAAGGTTCACACCAACGAATGAAACTTGAGGTTAGGGAAGTGAAGGTGCCTGTTAGTGGAATGCTTCTGTTTCATAACCTGTTTCTGCAGGTCAGCATGATGCTAAGCACTTTATATTCATTTTTGCACTTTCGATTCTCACACTATTTTCTAAGTTATGAAACGTTATTGACCACATTTTCCAACCAAGCAAACCAACCCTTAGAACTACAGAGTTAGATGGTGGCAAGGAGATATCTTAATTACTGAACAAGACTGCCTCCCAGCACGGGAAGTCAGGAAGAAGTGAAAGGGTCTGGTGGTTAAGAGCTGCACACATCATAGTGCCCTGAAAGCAGAGTGAAAGGAGGCGGGGGGGTGGGGAGATAAACCTTCCTAGTCAGCCTCCCAGTGACCCACCCCTTCTTAACATCCCTAAGTCCTAATAAGTCAGAAATAACATCCCATAATCCACCACCTGCCAAGCACATGAGCCTTTGGGAACCATTGTAGATTTAAACCATGATGTAGTGCTACAACTGTGGAAGCTAAGAAAAAACAAAGAAGTTCAGCAAACATGCATAAAAGATTCCCCAGGAAGTCCTTGATCCAACACGAATGCTAACTTAGAACAGCTTTGTCAACTTAGGTAAGACTCTTAAATGCCCTGTATCGTAATTTCCTCACCTGTGAAGTGGAGTCCATTCCCTTGTCTGAGTTGTGGTATTTGGGTTGTCATCATCGTTCACATACTAGGCATATTGTCATATACTGGAAGAGTACCCAACAGATCCATAGCTGAGCTCCTCCACAACCCACAGTCGTACCATACACAGTTTTCCCCCCTCAATTCCTGCCACCGTATTTTCTATAGCAATTAAGGTAAAATACTTTGAAATCATATTTCATTTCTTTCTTTGCTACAGAATTCATCCCAGAAAATCCACTGGCTTCACTTTTACAGTCCTTTCAGCACCCTAAATTGATCACTGAGTTTCACCACAGCTCTTCTGGTCCATGTGATCAATTTTGTTTGTTTGGTTTCTTTGCACTCAATCTAAAGCAATGGCTTCCTCACAAGTTGGTTTGCCACCTTTTACAGCTGATGGTCTTTAATCTTATCAGTCAAGCAAAGAGACATTTTTTAGTTTTTAATTTCTTAAGAAAATGGAAAATTAAGATTTCATAACAAAGTTATAGGACAATGACAACAGTTAACACACTGCATGTTGTTCCTTTAAAGTAGCTACTCAGAATACAAGACACAGGCAAAAAACTTTCTGTAATCGATATTACCACACATTCTTTTGAATGGAGAGACCCTCACAGCAAGAATGCTTGCATTTACTACCATTTTCCTTCCATTTTTTCCCTGTTCCTCCACTTGAGTTCCTTTTGCCTCTCGCAGTTCAAAGAGAGGCATTCAGAGTTTGTCAGATCACATGGATCATTCGCCCAGGACCTCCCAATGCCTCAGCCTTCACTCAGCGTACAATTCTGATCCTTGCTGTGGGCATGGGATCTGGTCCTCTGCTGTGCACCACAGGTCTGTCCACTCTTCACTTGGGTAATAACTGTCACAGAGCCTCCTCCGTGAGCCCCAACAGTACCGGCTAAGCTGCCACCACAGGTCCTATGCGCTGCTTCCCTCCGCTAGACCACTCACCCCAGACATTAGCATGACACTCCTTTGCCTCCTTCTGAACCCTGCTCAAGTATCTCTGTCTGTCTGTGAGCCTCTGCTGACCTCAGCGTGCAAAGCTCCCTCTTGTCGTCTATGCCAGGATACTAGCTGTCCTCTTGTTTAAGATCCCCTGCTATCATTTCCCATATTGCACAGATTTTCACTATTTTTCATTCGCCTTGGAATATAAGCACTGAGGTTAGGGACTGTGTCACAATCACTGCTGTTCACCCAACATTCACAGACAAAGCATTTCATGAGCTATCAGGAAAATATGTCAGTTAAAATGAGTGAACAAAATGAGACTGGTTTCATTAAAGTCAGTTTGAGTAGCTAAATAGATGATTTGTGTGGGCATGACACATCATATGACATTTGTTTCCAGTGTCAGTAACAGTGAATGGTTCACAATAACAATGATTAAATAAAGTGGGCAGTGCGATAGGGATGCGGTTAATGATCAGCATCAAAATGCCAGAGTGAACTCTGCAGGGACTTTTGGATTGATGACTTTTGTGTCACAGTACACAAAGGTAACGTTTTTAACATTTGACGTAAGTGAATCAATTTTCTATTTGATTTGGTCATTATCATTTTTTGTGGCCAAAAGAATCACAGAATTAGATCTGTAAACGTGAAAGTTTAGTTGATTTTATTGGGTCTCAGCTTCCCCACTTGTAAAGTAAAAGTATTAATGTACTTTACAAATGAGAAAACTGAGATTCAATAAAGGGAGCTAAATGTGCAGCCCTAACAGAATAAAAGGAAAGGAGGAAGTCTGCAGACTCTGCTCTGCTGAAACAGATATATCATTTGCTCCTTTTATGCCCTGGAATGCCAGACTCCAACTTGAACACAGACTTATACTGGGGACCACTCAAGGAGTTTCCAAGCCTTCAGTGTTGGTTCTAGGTTATGAACTGAGCAGGGGCTAAGTCCATAGGCTCTCCTGTGAACAGCCAGCCTGCTCTGCCCTGCAGGCCTAATGAATGTCTTTGCATATATAGATAGAGATATATATTAATGTACAATTGTAATACATAATTATTTAATATATTCTACACTTGCATGTATTGTGAGCAGGCACCTAACACACACATATTTCATAGGAAGTTTGGGCAAGAGCACTCTAGTTTGTTGTCCAGTTGGACCAAAGTGGGATAATCTGTGGACCCAGCATTTGAGACTAGGATCTTAAATGGTGACAGCCTTGTGCAAATGGCCCTTTACAGCTCTAAATTCAGACTCTACTGCAGGTAGTTTCAGAATCAAATTGGTTTATGGGGCATTTATTTGCTACTGAGAAAATTAGGAAAATGGCATTGGAAAGGACCCAACATACTACCCTGGCATAAAAAATACATATATGTTATGTTATGTTATGTTATGTTATGTTATGTTATGATATTATATGCATAAAACACAGGCACAGATAAGTATTGGCAGAAATTTGAGAGACTCAGGCTTCCAGAGTTAGCCAGTGTTTCCCAAAGATGACCACAATCCAGTCCATAGAATTTGTGGTTATGTTAAGTTACATGGCAAAGGGAAATCAAGTCTGCAAAGCAGGTGACCTTAAAATGAAGATATGCTGGATTGGGGCCAAGGAGATAGCTCAGTGGCCTAACCGCCTGCCTGTCAAGCACAAGGATCAAAGTTTGACCCTCAATACCTCATGCCATGATATCCCTACCCTGTCCTGGCCACTGAAACTAGTTGTGGTGGCACGTGTCTGTAATGCCAGCCTTAGATCACTGCAACTCCAAGCTGCATAGCAAGACTGTATACCAAATGCATGAATGAACAAATAAATCTTGTTTTCAAAGAAAACTTTAATAATAGATGCTGGATTATATAACTAGATTCAGGGTCATTACAGTGAAAGTGAAAAATCAGAATGAGGTCCAGCCAGATAGTTCAGTAGACTAAAGTGCCTGTTTTAGCAGACGCAGGGATTGGGGCTCAATCCTTAGCATGCGGTGCTAGCCCCACCCCCAGAGGCACAATGATATAGCCATTGATAAGGGGGGGGTACCTATAATCCCAGGGCTTGGGAGGCTGAAAGCAGGAGGATCACTAAGTCCAATTTGTGTAGTGAGACCCTGTAGATACTGTAATATATACATTTATCAAAAACAGAAGGAAGTACAAAGTTAGAAGGGCAACATGCAATGGGGTGGATATGAGACAGAAAGTGCCAACAGTATCTAAAAACTAGAAAAAACAATTCTCCCCTACTGCCTGCAGGTGAGATAGTCCTCCTCACACTCTGGTTATCACCCAGTGAGGTACACTTTAGACTTCCAACCACCAGACCTAGGCTGCTGTGTGCGTACCAACTTTGAGCGCTGCGTTACCCTCCATTTCATACTCTCTAAGCTGCCGGGACCCAGCAAAAGGGGCTCTATTCAAAAGCAAAAGAGATGGGGCCACCCAACCTGGATTATGAAGATTAATCAACATTAACATTACTTTGTCAAGTAACCAAAACCAAGAATTCTATTAGAGCAACATATGAATTATTACTGTTTCCTAGCAGAAACAAAAGGAGATGGCTCAGGGCTTCCAAAGATATAAATAGGGATTGAATAGACAGGAAAGTAGAAGCTTTCTTGGGAGGATTTGCTTAAACCAAGCAGCAGATGAAATTGTAGGTGGCAAAGCATAGTGCTCATCCTTTTCAAAGCACCACTGCCCCAAGTCCTATTTAGATAGGACCAGAAAACCCTTCTCCTTCCCCCCAAAAAGTAAGAAATTCAGTACTTGCAGAAAAGCAGCAGAATTCCCAGAATCCCCAGGCCTCCAAGGACTAAAATCCCTTCCTACTTCTCTAAGAGGACATTTCCTGCGTCACCCTGCTATAAGGGGATGATGGAAGTGTGTGTCACACTGGATGTGAATGACTGAATGATCAAAGGTCACTATGAGGAGTCAACAGGACAAGAAACAGCAGTACCATGTGCGCTCATGGCCATGTGTACACCTGCCCCTGAAGCTCCTCTCCCTATCTGTGAATATCTCAGGACATGCATTAGAAATGCCACCCTGGCCTCACATTGCCTTAGCCTCCCAGTGTACAGAAAAGGGTAAGAGACTTTTGGATAGAGACCTTAGACCTTTAATCTGCCCTAATACTAAAATCAGGGAGGCTATGGACATTTTAATTTGTTTCCTTATCTATGCAATTGAGGTCAAAGTACCTGAAAACAGGAGGAAGATCCCTCAAGAAAAGTTTTCTAAGATGTCCCTTTGCACATGCCAGGAGTGCTCCAATGGAAGAAGTGTAGTCTAGAGGACATGGCCCTCCATGGGGTCCCTTCCCCCCATTCACCTAGTTATCCCTGTGCTCTTTGTATTCTCCTCATGCTCTAAGCATTCCCCTGGTATTCATGTTGATCGAGGAGAAAGGCGGCCTATGTATGTCAGTTACCCTTCTGGTCCTCTACCCCCCTCTCCCTGTCTTGTCTCACCTCTTTGTTCTTACACGCATACATCTCATTCTCAACTGGCCTATAGACAGAGGAGAATACATTTTGCATGTTTAAACATTGCTGAGTTAATTGGTTCTGCTTAGGAAAATGGATGCCTTGGGCAGAGAGCTGCTTGTTCTCTGACTGAGGGTCTGTAATCACACAGCACTTTAGTTTACCTCTGCTGATAAAGTCTGTGGTTATATCTGAACTTTTGCTTTGATCAGTGAGACACTGGACATATTTTACCCTAATGAAAAACCTTATTGATCATTATCTGACTGCCAGAAATTCCTGTTCTTTTTCATTGTCTTCACTGTCCTGATTTGGCCACAGAATTCAGGTACATTCACTCAGGCTTTGTGTCACGCTCATAATCTTTTTTATTCTTTTATTTTTAAAATTTAATATTTTTATTGTTTAAATTTAACAATGGTTATATTACATATTTTCACAGAAAGCAAAATGGCCAAGCAATGGCCGTGACTCATCCCGAAGGCTGACACTAACAACAGTTCTACAAAGTACTGCGTATGGTCCCAAACTTAATCCTGAGGGGATTTGACCGTGGAAGATACAAAAAAAAAAAAAAAAAAAAAAAAAAAAAA
>PVJA010035442.1:0-21789 GCA_004027025.1 Myocastor coypus | reverse complement strand
AATGTGTATGTTGCTGGGGATTGAACTCAGAGCCTTTGCACTTAGCTGCATGCCTGGCTCTTTATTTTTGGTTTGAGACAAAGGGCTCATTAAGTTACCCAGGTGTTCCTCAAGCTCGTGATCCTTTTGCCTCAGCCTTCCAGAATTCTGGGATTTCAGGGAAGAGGCACCACACCTGATGCGTGCTTTACTGATAGTAAATACATGCGTACCGTGTAATACCACCACCATCCACCTGCCTCCAGAACATTTTCATCTTCCCAGGCTGAAACTTCATACTCATTAAATACTAATTCTCCTGGTGATCACTTTCTTCTTTCTTTCTTTCTTTCTTTCTTTCTTTCTTTCTTTCTTTCTTTCTTTCTTTCTTTCTTTCTTTCTTTCTTTTTCTTTGATAGAGTCTCACTACAGTTCAGACTCTAGTGATCCTCCTGTTTTCAGCTTCCCCAGGGTTGGGATTGTAAGTGTGTTCCACCATGCCCAATTTCAGGGCCAGCACAGCATGTTGTACTGGGAATGGAACCCAGGTCCTTTCTCTTTCCAGGCGGGGACTGAGGCCTCTGAGCTATCTCCCCAGCCTGGTGATCACCATTCTACTTGCTGTTTCTGCAGGTTTGACTGTTCTCAGGACCTCATAGTGAACTTGCACAATACTTGTCCTTTCGTGGCTTATTTTCATTTAGCTTGATGTTTGTAAGGTCCACCCCTATTATGGCATGTGTCAGAATCTTTATCTTTTTTAGTGCAGGGTAATATTTCACTCTGTGTATGCACCATATTTTGTTTATTTATTTTGTTGTTGTTGTTGTTTCTTGTTTCAGAACCTTTGTTTGTTTATTCACTCATTTTCATGGCCGGCTCAGCCCGCCCCAAGGGCAGGGCTGGCACAGCATGTGGTGCCGGGGATCGAACCACAGTCCCTGAAGCCGCCTAAGCTTTCCTAAGCAGGCGCTTTAGACCACTGAGCCATCCCGCCGGGCCCCCATATTTTGTTTATAATTTATCCATCAATGAGCCTCTGTGTTGTTTCTACCATTTGGCTATTGTGAATAGTGCTGCTAATATTTATTCACTCAACATGAGTGCACATGAGTGAACCAATGCCTGTTAAGGCTTGGCTTTCAATTCCTTCAAGTATGCATGGTGTCTCAGTCCATAAACCTAATTGTTTTCTGAGTTTGGAAAAAGTGGACTTATTTGTATTTGTGTGGAAAGACTTCCGTGGTTGCATTTGTCACCCGATGCAGAGTTTGGAAATAAAAACAAAATTTTGCCAGATGCTTCTTTTTGAGAAAAAAAATTGTTTGCAAACAAAAGTATTTATGAACTGAGGTACTACTGTATATCTGTACATTCTTTCAAATATAATTCTATGTATCTATATTATCTCTCTCTGTTTCTGTCTATCTAGAATTGCAGTATCACATGGTAATTCTATTAATAACTTTTGGAGAACTACCATTCTATTTTCCATAGTGCACGTACCACCATTTGCCATTATATAGATTCCCCATTTTTCTACATCCTTGCTGACACTTGTTACTTTCTGATTTGATGATCATAGCCATCTTAATGGATATGAAGTGGTATCTTGTGATTTTGATTGGCATTTATGTTAGACACTGTATTCCTCCATTGTCTGTTGCTATAACAAATTTCCTAAAGCTGGGTACTTACCAAGCAAGGAGGTTTACATAGCTCACAGTTTTAGAGGCTGAAGCTCCAAGATTTGGCAGCCCCATCTGTTTAGTCTCTGGTGATAGCTCCCTTGGCTATATCAAAACATGGATAACAAGAAGGGGAGCAGGCACATGGTGAGACTGGAGGCAATGGGGATTCAGGGACCAGAGATAGGCTCTTTATAGGAATTCACTGTCATGGAAACTAATCATCAAGAACATTAATCTCTTCCTAGCATGAAGCTACTAGTGACCCAACCACTTTGCACTAGGCCCTCCTTTATAAACAAAAGAAGATTCCATTCCTTAGGCACCACCATAATGGGGATGAGGATTATAGCACCTGAGTCTTTGAGAAGACCAGGACACACACAAACTAAATCCCAACCATAGTAAATGTTTTCATGTGTGGACGGCAAGGCCAGATTCATAATTGGCTAGGTAAACTTAGGACTAAGAGTTTACAGAATGAGTGGCATTTCAGTTTGGTGTCAAACTGGAATCATCCACAAAACTGTATGACTGCATAGTATGATCAATATAACCAGGTGGGTGATGGTTGTTAACTAGAGGTGGCTAATCTTGATTTAAGCCTGAGCAAATGCTCCCAGAGCAAAGAAGACCCAGTGCAATCATGAGCACCTTCTGGGTTAATGGTTTCTATGGAAACCTCATATATAGGAGATGGAGCCCACGAAGGCTATCAGGTCCCTGAGTTTATGCGAGGGCTCCAGGTTAAAGACACCTGATCCAGAGTCAAGAGCTATACCAACTAGGCCTATATTCACTGTAAAGATAGTGATCTGTGTCAAAACTGCATTGAAACACAAGCTAGTAACAAAAGGGCAAATATTGTGCAATTCTACATGTTCTGAGGTCCTCGGGAACAATCAAATTCAGAGACAAAATAGAATGATTGGCTTAAGGGGCTGAGTAGAGAGGGTGAGGGACAGTTAGTGTTTAATAGAGACAGGGCTTCAGTTTTGCAAAATGAAAAAGTTCTGGAGATGGGTGATACTGATAACTGAATAGTCATATGAATGTTCTAAATGTCACTGAACTATCTGCTTAAAAAGTGAAGATGGTTATTATTTTATTGCACACACAACTGCATCTAAGGTCCATCCTGGGAAAAATTTCAGTGCTCTGCTCCCTCAAGGTCTCTGAAGGGACTCAAGTCCCAGTCAAAATAAGTTTAAGTTCACACTGAATTTTACAAAGTCAAATGGGCAGTAGCGACATACTGAGGACCTGAAGCTGTAACAGTGTCTGTTCTTCCCTAAAGAGTGAAGATACACATTCTGAACTCAAAGCCAAGGCAAACGCAGGAATCTCGTCACAGGAAAGCAGGAGATGCTCCACAACTGTTATAACCAAGTAATATGTCCTTTGAGAAGTGGTGTTTTTATTTCTTAGTATATCATACATGTAAAGTTTTTAACTTAATAAAATGTTGAGCACTTTCACTTCTTATTGTGCTTCGGATCTTTAATGTCCACCAGAGGCCCAGATGCTAACTAGAGGCTTGGTTGTTAGTTGTTAGCCTGTGGCAGTACTGAGGGACAGTGGGACATTTGGGAGGTGGAAGGAAGGTAATTGGGGTTATGCCCATGAAGGGGATTGGAACTATGGCATTTGCTCTTTCTTTTCTTTTAAAGAATTTATTTTATTTTATTTTATTTTTTTCTTGTTTCAGAACTTTTGTTTGTTTGTTTATTTTTATGGCCGGCTCAGTCTGCCCTCAGGGCAGGGCTGGAGCAGAATGTAGTGCTGGGTATCGAACCGCGGTCCCTGCAGCCGCCCAAGCTTTCCTCCTAAGCAGGCACTTTAGATGACTGAGCCATCCTGCCAGGCCCCTCTTTTCTTTTCTTTTTTCTTTCCTTTCCTTTCCTTTCCTTTCCTTTCCTTTCCTTTCCTTTCCTTTCCTTTCCTTTCCTTTCCTTTCCTTTCCTTTCCTTTCCTTTCCTTTCCTTTCCTTTCCTTTTCCTTTTCTTCTTTCTTTCTTTTCTTCCAAACCACCATGAAGTCAATAGTTTTCATCTGCAAAGCCCTCTTGCATGACATCCTAATTTTAGGACAGGCTCCAAAGCAGCAGGCCCAAGAAGCCATGTACTGAAACTTCTAAAAATGAGCCAAAATAAGTATTTCCTTCTCCTAAACTATCACAGGCACTTGTCACACTGATAGATAGGAAGCTATGTAATACAAGTCTCTATTACAAGTTCAGTTAAACCCCTTATGTCCTACAGCCACATGACATTCACCTCCTGAGAACCTTTGGCAGACTACCTCAAAGGATCTTGAAGCAACAGCTTCAACATCAAATGGCCGGTGTCTGTAATCATCTGCACAAAGCTGAGACTTGCAGATACAATATCTCAGTGCCACAGGGACAATGTGATGGCTTAGCTTTCTTTTCTCTGGCAAGTAGTATCTTGACACAGTGACAAGCTGTAAGATGTGATCCTCCCTAGAAGCTCAAAATCCTTCCAGAAACCTTTGAGTGTGATGTTTTTAATGTAATTACTGGTAGTTTCGGGCAGTGCTTTTCTCAAATTTGAGGTTCATCCTTAGCCTTGGAGGAGTATGTTGTAAAGAACTGCTCTCCAGTCTGAGTGGAGCCTGAAAAACCTACGTCTGTCTGTCTGTCTGTCTGTCTGTCTGTCTGTCTGTCTGTCTGTCTGTCTGTCTGCCTGCCTGCCTGTCTGCCTGCCTGCCTGTCTGCCTGCCTGCCTGCCTGCCTGCCTGTCTCTCTGTCTCTCTCTGTCTCTGTCTCTGTCTCTGTCTGTCTGTCTCTCAATCTTTCTTTTTCTTTTTTGAGATAGGGCTTTAGTTAAGTTGTTTAGGCTGGGCACTAATTTATGATCCTCCTGTTTCAGCCTCTTAGAATACTGGGATTACAGGCAGATACCACTCCACCCACTTCAAAACCTACATTAAAGTACTCTCGAGTGATGCTGACACTGTGGGCCCAGTGCTGTTCCACTGGCTTGGTGGTACAGCCTTGCCTAGCAAGGGGGCACTGTCCCTACCCCCTCAAAAGTTATTAAAGCTATTGATTTAGGTAATGATTCATCAACTAGGGCCCCTGGACCAAATTTGACCCGCTGTCCATTCTGTAAATAAAGTTTTATCAAAACACAGCCATGATCCTTAGCTCAGATCTTGTCTCTAGACCACAGCATCTTCTGCTAATAGTGGCAGAACTGAGTAGACAAAGACCATCTGGCCTGCAAGCCTGAAAATGTTTACTAAGTGGCTCTTCTCCTGACCTCCCAGTACTAGGGACTGAACTCAGGGTCTTTGCAGTGAGCTGCATTCCTAATCAAAGATACCCCACTGGGCTCCAACTTGTGATCCCCCTGACTCAGCTTCCAAGAGTGCTGGGATTGTAGGTGAGTGCCGTTACACTCAGCTACTACTGAATCTTTATATAAAACATGTTTGCTGACCCTCAGTCTGTCTACCAATGTTTGTCCTTTTCCTGCTGATAACTTCAGTGTTGCATCTTTCAGAAAGACCCACCTTGGGGGTAGTTAAGCTTGTAGGAAGTTAAAGTAAACAATCTAACAGTTCAGATGGAATCATAAAGGAGTCAGAGGTTTATATTTTAATCTCTGCTCCAAGTTCTCTCCAGTTTTCTGAGATAAAGGCAAGAGCAAAACAAGATAAAATCAAAGGACTCCACTCCTCAAATCTATGTAGGTCATGTGCATTCAGAAATCTCATCAGTGGAAATTCTGTTGTGAACTTCTCTGAAAATGATTCTTATTTTTCAGTACTGGGCTTTGAACCAAAGGCCTTCACGTGGAGCTATATTTCTAGCTGTTTCCTTTATTTTTTCTTTTGACACAGGGTCTCTTTAGGTTGCTAAATTCCCCAGATTGATTTGAAGTTATGATTTTGCAATCTTAGCCTCCCACAATGCCAGAATTATAGACCACCATGCCCAGTTCGATCCTGGTATTTTCTCATCTACTTTCCACCATTGTGTTTTACTTTCTGAGGTACTGCCACTCTGCCTTATCTCTCCTTCCAGGCTTTTCTTTTCTGCAGCCACTTAAATTGTGGAATTTTGTTTATACAAGTTTTTTCTTTTTCTTTCAAAGCTTTTTCTTTCATTAGTGCAAGATCCTATCTCTGAAGCCATCAACTCTAGCTTTTCCATGCACTGATTTTTTGTTTTTAAAATGTATTTGGTATAGGGTCTTACTATGCAGCTCAGACTTGTAGTGATCCTCATGTTTTCAGCCTTCCCAGCACTGGGACTTGGTGGCTGGCTCATGTTGCCTGGGGCCTGGGCCGGCACAGCACATGGTGCCAGGGATTGAACCCTGGTCCCTACACTTGCCCTGAGCAGGCACTTAGTCCACTGAGCTATCTCACCAACCAGATGTACTGATGATCCTTTAGGAGAGGTTTGTGTTTGCTTTTAGTTTGACATGTTCATGGAGAAGACATCCATCAAATGCCCAGTGTCCTGCATCTCTATTCTTATTAGAAAGGTCTTCAGGCTTAGTGGAACCCACTGAGACAAGCTTGCCAATGACCGCCTTCTATTGGATGACCATGCAGAAATCTGGCCATTTCAACAAGTGACTTCAGCTATTAGATCGTCATTTCTTGGGCAGAGGAATATAACTTAGTTCTAGAATATGTGCTCAGCATGCACAAGGCTCTAGGTTCAATCCTGGGCATGGACAAAAAGATCAGCCGATCTTTTCTCATGGCATGGTTAGTTTCCTGGACAGTTTATCCTTTGATCTGGGAGAGGTATTCTAACTTTCTTCAACTCTCTGGGCAAGGTATGGGGCCAAGATTAGGTTTTTCATGTTAAATAAGTGAAATATGTAGTGTGATTAAAGTATAGTTAAAGCATAAAATTTTAGGGTCAGCCAGATAGCTCAACAGACTAAAGTGCCTGCCTAGGCAGAGCACAGCAGCCAGGGTTCAATCCCTGTCTTGCCATACCAGCCCCACCCCCCAGGCCATGCTGAGATGGTGATTGAGACTGGGCATGGTGATGCTTGCCTATAATCCCAGGGCTTGGGAGGCTGGAAACTAGGAGCCTGATCTATGTAGTGAGGCACTGTAGACCCTGTACTAAATACATAAAGTAAAAAATTTTTAGAAATATAGGAAAATAGTCTTCTTCCCTTCTAACACACTTCCCCATCAGTCTGAAGCAGTTCTGGCAATTCTCTTTCATGGGTATCTTTAGTAGTGTTGTCACGGCTGCCTCAATGTCCTGAATCAATTCAAAATGTTTACTTTTCCTGGTCTCTTTGACTTTAGGAAAGACCTGGAAGTTGCATAGTGCCTGATCCAGTGAATAAGGTAGATGAGGACGCGTAATGTTTTTCTTTGACAGAAATTACAGCAAACCTAAACTGTGTGAACTGCTTCAGAGATGACAAGAATGAGGGCACGAGTGTGTTCGAATATAGATTTTTTTGCTGGGGATTCATAGCAATGTGTCTGTTACTGTAATAATTTTTAAAAATTTAAACATCCACCACTTTTTTGACCACCCTCATATTAATTTATTCTTTGCATTCAACGTCACCCCTTGAGTGTAGTGTCCACTAAGTTGAGTACAGTACCCTCCTAAAGGTCGCCAAGCTTTTAGGCTGAGGCTAAAAATACAATAAAATTAAGTTTTCAGATTACGCTAAGTGCAAGTATTATATTAAATTATGTCAAGCACTGGATATGCTTCTATAAAGTAGTTGAGGGCCATGATTATTTCCTCCTCAGGTCTGCCAGAGCTCCTGCTCTGTGTGTATGTGTGTGTAAGTATGTGTAACTGCATACACACATACAAACCCTATTTTGCTCTGCGAGGGACACTAACACCCTATCCTTGAGAACCATCCAGGAATATGACAAAAATTTAGAAATTTTACAATTCAACCAGCTTTCTGGGATAGGATATAACTATTAATCCTTTAAATAAGCTTTCCAGAAGTATTCAAGGTCAAATATTTGGGACAAAACTTTTAGGGCCAGGCATGGAGGCTCATGCCTGTAATCCTAGCACTCAGGAGGCTGAGACAGAAAGATCATGATGAGTTCAAGAATAGCCCGGGCTATAAAGTAAGCTCAAGGCCAGCCTGAACTACATAGCGAGACCTTGTCTCAAAAACAACTACAAAAAAACCCTGTTTAAACCAGAGGAAATTCCTACTCTCAAGTAATTTACATTCTAGTTTTAGATGACACACACAAACACTGAAAAACTAAACTCTAGTCATTTAAATCTGAAAGATGTATTCTGTCAAGACAGAAACATATACTAGTTAAAATTTTCGACTAAAAATGTAAGAATATACTATATAACTCCCAGCTATGTGAGGGCTAAAGCAGGAGGATCACTTGAGCTTAGGAGTTTGGGGCTAGCCTGGACAACATAGCAAGGTCCCATCTCAAAAAAACAAAAATAATGATATATACACTATATAGATAATAGATAATATAAATACATATTATGTTTATTATGAATACATGCTAGCTTGTGTTTACACATTATATATAACATTAAAAGTGAAAGAAATTATCCTGTTGTTCCAACACAATCACATTTATGCTTATAATTCCCCTTCTAGTTTGAGCCACATACATGTGGGTTTTTTTTTTTTTTTTTTTTTTAACATGTGATCATAGCCAAAATGCTGAGGAGACTCTGACTGGGATCATATTATTTTTTAAACATTTTAAAGCAGCCCTTTTTTCCCCATAGGAACCTGCAGTTGAGTGGCAGGAGGAGGTGAGACGAAAACGTGTGTGAGAGAAACTTTCTGGAAATCGTTGGAAACCCAGTTAAGCTGAGTCACTGTTGCCCCAGTAGCCTTGGATCATCCTGTGGGCTGAGCCTTTTCTCTGTCCGCTCTCAATCATTCTTTACTCCATTTACAAAACAAAGACGCATTTGTAGTTTGAAGTTACTAAAACCAACCTGTCCAGCAAGGTTTAAAAAAGGAACTGCTTGCCTTTTGTATGCAGTCTGGGCACACGAGGTGGAGTTAGTCACTTTCTGGCCAGGCACCCATGAGCTTGGAGTCGGCCTGTGGAGATGGCTGGCAGCTCAACAAAGACAGCAAGGAGTGGCTGGCGGTAGGTTGGATTCCAGTGTGAGAGTGAGCTGGAACAACTCTGACCTGGCACATGCTCCCCAGTATGTCATATACCCCAGAAGAAAGTAGCTGCACACAGGACATAGCTTATCTGCTGTCAGCTTTTCTGAGACATGGACTGATTGTAGGCTAGCTGACGATAGCTTGTCCTATTGGCTGTGCAGGGAGCATCAGCAGAGTAGGACAAATAAACTGGCTTGGAGCCATGAGCCTCGGATTCCAGTCCTGGCTCTTTTGCCAAATAGTCTCAACTTGGACAAATTTTGTGCTTCTTCTGTTCACTAAATACTTCATTTATTAGTTGTTTTTTTTTTTTTTTTTTTTTTTTCCCTGTTCTTTTGAGTTTCGTTTTTCATCTGTAAAAAGGTGGGGGGCTGTGTCAATCACTTAAACTAGGTGATGCAAAAACAGGAAGGCAGGAAACGAGTTCACGCGATTAGTGCACTTGTCTGTCTTGTGTTATGTAACAAAATTTCTGGGGTTTAAAAATTTATAAAGAAAAACATTATTTAGTTCGCAGTTCTGAAGGTTCAAGGGCCCATATTTGGGTAGAGGCCTAAGTGGTACAGAGCATCACATGCCAGGAGACCAGGGGTGTATGTATGTGAGACCCAGTCATTCCTCCTCCTCTTTATTTTTTATTTACTTGTTTTTTTATAGTAGTATAGGGTCTATAGGGTCTCACTACACAGGTAGGACGCATAGTGATTCTTCCGTTTTCAGCCTCCCAAGTGCTGGGACTATAGATGTGCACCACCATGCCCAGTCTCAGTTGTTGTCTCATGGCGCCCCAGGGGCAGGGCCAGCACAGCACACCAGGGTTTGAACTCCAGTTCCTAGGTCTGCCTCTGGTCCCTGCGTCTGGCAAAGCAGGCACTTTAATCTGCTGAGCTATCTGGCTGGACCTTACCTCCTCTTCTTTAAAGCCACTAGAGTTTAATGATAAGTACTCCATCCTGATGATCTTATGTAATCCTCATTATTTCCCTGAAGTTCTACCTCTAACCATTATAGTCAGATTTCTACCCTTTTAATACCTTACAATGGAGATTAATTTTCAAATCAGCTGCTTAGGCAGAGTGCAGCAGCTGGGGTTGGATACTCATCCTGCAGTTCTGGCCCCATCCCTGGGGCGCGCTGAGACTGTAATTGAGACTAAGCATGGTAGAGTGTGCCTGCAATCCCAAGGCTTGGGAGGCTGAAAATAGGAGAATCCCTATGAGTCCAGTCTACATAGTAAGACCCTGTAGACCCTGTAGATCCTATACTCAATACATTGAACAAATAAATAAATTTTAAATCATGAGCCCTTGGCAAACACTCAAAGCATATCCAAACCATAGCAATTAACTAACTTTTCTATATCTACCACCATATTTTGTGTGGCAGATCAGAGCTTGAATGCAGAGCTCTCTCAAGGGAGGGGGAAGAAGAGAGAGGATAGAAAGGGGAAAAGAGAGATAGAGAATGAATAGACGAAAACAGTGTCAAAAGGCTTTAGGTAACGTAAGCTACCGTGCTATGTTAGAAGAACTGTGAAGGTCGCGGTGATGAGCACCTCTGGACACCAATGCTAGCTGGAGACAGAAGGAAAGGAAATGAGGACGCTTTTATTTTTATAGCGAGAACCAAGACACTAGGTAGTGTCGTAAGTGTACATAGCAGGGGACTGAGCGGCCCCTCCTGATGTCCACCTCAGTCAGGTGATAGGAGAAAGAGGGCAGCAGGTTCATATTTCCTGTGGCTGGATTAAACCTAGACCAACTTTGGGAGAGGAAAAGGAGGGATGGGAAGGAGGAGGTACAAAGAATTAAGGCGTGTTACATATGTGTGCCAGTTCCCCGCAATGAATATAATCATTATGTGTTGCAAACATGTACTAATAAAAATAAAAAAGGAACCAGCATTTAAACTTGAGTTCAGTTTTTGATTCTCTAAGCACATGTTGGCTCAAATACAAAGATGTAGGAAAGGCTAAACCATGTCTATGATTTTTTTTTTTTTGTGTGTGTGTGGATTGAACTCAGGACCCCTGCACTTGCCAGACAGACATTTATTCTACTGAGCTATTTCCCCAGCCCAACCAAGTCTATCACTCTTCAGACTGTGTGTGCATGTGCGCGCGCATGCATGCGTGTGCATGTGTGTGTGTGTGTGTGTGTGTGTGTGTGTGTGTGACAGTGAGAGTAACATGGGAGATTGAACCCAGGGCCTTTCCATTGAGCTATATCTCCAACCCTTTTTATTTTTTGAGATAGGGTCTCAATAAGTTGTGAAATTGTCCAGGCTGCGTTCAAACTTGTGACCCTCCTACCTCAGCTTCCCAGAGTGCTGGGACAACAGGTGTGCACTACCATGGCCAGGCTTGCACCAATTACCAAAAGAAACTGTGGTGTCAGTCATTGTAAACGTTAACCATAGTTCCTGCTGGCATCCTCCTGGTGTGCTGAGTCACAACTTGCTCTTATATTACACACAAAGCCAAAAATGAACTCATCTTTCTGGTGAGATTGGGTGAAGATCTACCCATACCCTGATGGGTAAAAATAGAAACAAGTGCAGACAAATGTGATAAAGATTCCCCCAGTACCCAGAAAAGGGTGGGAGCTATACCTTATTACTTAAAGGCTCTGATACAAACAAATTAAGTTAATTTGGGGTTTAATAGCATCTAGTTTGTGTGAGGGAGGGATGCTGTGTAATTACTAGCTACTCTTTCTGCTAAGGGAACATGATAAAGATTTTCAAGGATAGATATTTCTAGTCCCGGTTCATCTGCTTTTTAAATGCACACAGTAGCACCGTCGTGCACTGAATGCAAACCTTTCTATTTCTGCATCCTCCTGAACTAGATCAGCCTCTCTTTGCCTCAGGTTTCTTCGGATGAATGGCACTTAGTCTGTGAAATGGTTTTAAGATGTCCATGTTTCTTCTTCCCCAGAGCCATCTTTGAGGAATTACAACATTATTATTTATGCACAATAATTTGTAATATCATTTCACTTATCCATAGTTGTTCTGTAGGCTATTAAGCCAATGTTAAGAAGCACCTGTGTACCAGAAAATATGCTACCATGCAAGAACTTTTAGGGGGTCCACTAAATATGGTCCCTCTATTTTTGGCTGACATCTAGTAGTACAGACCAGCACATTAACCATTAAATAACACAGAAGTGTAACAGAAGTGCCAGACAGAAGCTGCCCCTTTCTTTATAAACACTAGAATGCCTCGTTTCTGTCACATATATGACAGTTTCTTAAGAGGTTCAAAATTACTAGTGATTAAGGTACACTGCCAACTTCAATGCTGATATCAAATCTTTGGTTACTGTATTTCTCTTAAGGCAGCCCCCAACCCTTGCTCTTTAAAAGATTTGAGCAGCTCTGTCTATAAGCCACATCTATTTCTGCTGCAAGTTTTCATCTTAGGCTGTCACTTAGAGGTCTAATCATTTTAGACACTGCAATCTCCTCTGGGAGCAAGGCCTTAGATGTCTTAACTCAGTACAGGACCAAGGACCACCATGCTTATCTTTAATAAAATAGTGTTCTCAGAATGAAATGGGCACATAGTTTTACTTCCAGTAAGGAAAGCAATAGCTGCTAAGAAGAAAGACTAGACTTAATGACAGTTGAATTTATGGATTATGGTTGTATTTGCAGCTTCTGAGCAAAACATTAAAAGAAGGCTTGAATGTTGATTGGTCCAAGCCACAGTTCATCTGAATGGAATATTTTGATCATAACGGGCTAGTCCTTAGATCTGTTTCGGAAAGAGGGTGAGGCTGGGTTTCATTAGGGCCCTTTCATGGAAATCCGTGGCTCGTTCATCCTTCCCCTGAAGGAGTTTCCACCCCTGAATGCAACCCTTTGCAGGATAATTTTTATAGAAGTGAGAGGAGAAAGGGGTGGAGGTGGAGGATTGGTGCCAAGAACCAGTGACTTGGGAAAGTTATGAGCCTACCAGCTCCCTAGAATTTGGTACTTGGGTAGCATTAGATTATTTTGTCCAAAAAAAATTGCCCTTAGCCGGGCGTGGTGGCACACGCCTATAATCCCAGTACTCGGGAGGCTGAGGCAGGAGGATCAGTGCGAGTTCGAGACCAGCCTGGGCTACAAAAGTGAGCTCAAGGCCAGCCTCAACTGCATAGTGAGACCCTGTCTCAAAAAGACAAAAAAAAAAAAAAAAAAAAAAAAAAAAAAAAAAAAAAAAAAAAAAAAAATTGCCCTAGAAATTCAAAAGAAAAAGTTGCCAATGGTCATTGGCCACTCAGAGGATTCCTAGTGTTTTATTAGTCCCTGTAAAAAAAAAAAAAAAAACAGCCCCAATGTGGTAATAGACTTATAATCCCAGCATTCTGGAAAGCTGAGGCAGGAAGATGGCAGGTTTGAACCCAGGCTGGGCAGCTTAGTGACTTAGTGAGGCCTTGTCTCTAAATTAAATAAATAAATAAATAAATAAATAAATAAGATTCTGGGGTTATACCTCAGTGAAATCCCCTGGCTGGGCTCAATCCCTTGTGCTACAGGAAAAAAGCAAAACAAAGATATATATTTAAGGTCATACACAAAGAGAAAGCATATGTCCACTAAGGGGAGTATATTCATTGGAAATCCTTCAAAGAAGTCCTATACTTTACTTTCAGGCTTCTTTTAGATTCTAATTTCTTTACCACCCAAACATTTTCCCAATATTTCTTCAAACCTCAAGACAAAGCATGAAATGTTGTGTAAAAAGAAATAAACATTATAATTTTTTCCCCCTGTATTTTGGGGAAGAGTCTACAGGATGTTCAGGGCCTTACTACTAGATCGACTTGTAATGATCCTCCTATTTACAGCCTCCCAAGAGCTGGGATTACAGGCTGCGTGCCACCACACCCAGTCTCAATTGCTGTCTGAGCTCACCCTGGGGGCAGGGCTGGCGCAGCAGGCCTGGGGATCCAACCCCTGGCCCCTGCACCTGCTTGCAGGCACTTTAATCTGTTGAACTATTTGGCCGGCCCCAAACATTAGAATGTTTTTTAGCACAGGGGCCCATGAGATAGCTCAGTGGTCTAAAGCGCCTGCTTAGGCAACTGCAGGGACCTCGGTTAGATTCCCTGCACCACATGCTGTGCCAGCTCCACCCCCAGGATAGGCTGAGTTGGCCATAACATAAAGTTAAAAAAAATTTTTTTTTAGCACAAAATACACATAGAGCTAAAAATTCAAGAAACATAAAAGCCAGGATAGAACTTAGAGCAATACATGTCCTGACCATTTCCACTGTGGAGTGGGTGTGGTGACTTCCGCAGAGTGGATTTCAGTGCCTGCTTACTTGTGGTCATGGGATCCCAAGTATTCCTGTACATCTCTGACATTTAATCCATCTTCTATAAAACAGAGACAACACTAGCATCCCACTGTTGTGCTGTGCTACAGGTATTGCTATGCAGATGTGAAATGTTCCCCCAGTTCTCATGTGTTGAGAGGGGGTGCTTTGGGCAGCTGAGGTGATCATGATGGGCTCTATTGTGCATGCTGGTGTATCAATCCAGATGTGACCCCCTCCCCAGTGATCCCCTCCCCAGCTTTCACTTGTTCCCTTGGCTTCCTGGCTGCCAGGCTCTGCTACTGCGCTGTTTCTGCCTTGGAGCCAACTGACCATGGACGAAGACCATGAGCCAAAATAAATCTCTCCTCCTTAAGGCGCTGGTGTTGAGTTTCCTTTCCCAGTGATGAGGGGCAGAAAATAACATGGTACCTGTGAAAGTATTTTGCAAAGGAATCATTTAAACGATAGTATCTGATCTCACAACACTTGTACCTAAAACTGCAAGAGACAGACAGACAGACAGACAACCAATCTGGTTTCTTCCATGTAGTTACTCAACTTAGTGCTTACAATATGACAAGAACATTAAGAAAAATAAAGTTTTCCATAACTTTTAGTAACTGTTCAACGTTACAATTTCCCTTTCTCCCTCTGCTTCCCCTGCAAACTATTTGCTTTTACAGGCAGGTTTTTGAGGCTGGTCCCAAAAACATGATGTTGCCCAGCCTGACCTTGAGCTCAAGGTGATCCTCCTGCCTCAGCCTCCTGAACATACATATAGGCTGTAATTTTTTTGATTCACTAATTAAAAACTTTGCTGTTTTCCTGTTATGAGAGATATGGAGTTAGGCAACTATGATTTCTTTCCCCCTGCTTCCATTTTTATAGTCATCATTTTCACTTCTTCAATTTATATTTTTAAATAATAGGTCTAAGACATTTTCTCTTCTACCAGTTTGTAACTTGTGCTTTCTCCCTGTTAGACATGGCTGTTGGCACTCCGTCTCTGTTCTCCATTCAGGCTGTGCTCCTCATCTCCACTCTCCCATTTTCAACTTTTGCCATTTGAGCTTGGCCAGTGTCAAGGATGGCAACATCCACACTACTTCTGTGTGCAGCGCTGGCTCGTTGTGTCTCTTGGTTCTGTGAGGGGGTCATTTTAGAATCAAGAGCAGAATCGTGCTGCACTTTGGTTTGCTTCCCATTCGGGCCCTGAATTTCATACATGAAACTTTTTCCCTTTAGTATCCTTTTTTCTTGTTCTCCTTTCTTTTTCTCCCCTCCCCTTCCCCTCTGCTCCCCCTCCCTCTCCTTTTTCACTCGTGGCCTTACACACCTCTCTTTTTTTGTTCTGAGACAGGGTCTCACTAAGTTGCTATATTGCTCTGTCTGGGCTTGAACTGGTGATCCTTCTGCCTCAGCTTCCTAGAGCGAAGGAATTACAGGTGTGGGCTACCATAGTTGGCTTTCCTATTGTCCTTAATTGCCTTACTTGCTTCTTGGTAATGGAAAATACTTTCTTCATTATATTATTAAGGCCATCTGGTTTCCTATCCTCTCTATTGACAGACTATGAGCTTGTAATCTACCTCATTCTTGTTGGTTGCCATTCTTTTAGAACTCTTTGCTTTTCTGCTCTAATTATGGGAAAAGTAGCTTTCCTGGAATGTTGCACAATTCATACCCCGAGACTGCTTTTCTAGGGACTGCTTTTCTATGGACACCTGGGCAGGCTCCCCCTACCACTTAGTCCACTGAGCTATCTTGCCTCCCTTCTTCCTTTTTTTTTTTTATGTGTTTTGTACAGGGTCTTACTAGGCAGCTTGTGGTGATCTGTGTCTCGTTCCTGTTTAGGCAGGTGGGAATGTTAGCAAGGTAACTGTACTTGTCTAGTGCTGGCTCTCAAATGCAAGCCAGCAGAGCAGAATCAGCTGCGGGGCTTATGATGCAGGCTGCTGGGCCTCACTTCCTGGGTTTCCGATGCACTAAATTGGAGTTGGGGGCCTGGGAAGTTGCGTTTCAAGTACTTGCACTTCTGTGATGCTGCTAAAGCCATTTCTCTGCTGACCATGCTTTTGAGAACCCCTGGGTACGTGTAATAGGGCTTCCTCCAACCCTGTCTTACAATTTGCAAAGTATTTAGTCGCTAAACAATGATTCAAGGTCTGGTGAGTTCCTCTGGGTTGTTCATTTGCTTGGTTATGTTCTCTATGTACTGTAGAGGAAAGCCAATGAATTTAGGGAACTTTTCATCTATTTTCCTATACCAATAAAGATTACAAAATCTGGAAGGAGCAATCAGAAGCCTCAGCATTGCTGCTTATCTACAATACAATTGTCATGTCTGAATTTTTAAAGTAAGCTTATTATATTTGTAATCACATCTTAATTATTTTTATTAGAATAAGCAATTTAATAGTTTAAGACATTGCTCACTTACATGGGAACTACTCTATAAACAAACATTACATTTTTAAATTAATAACATCAGTTTAATTGCCATTTTCCTCATTACTTTGGTTGTTTCTGAATATAAACCAGGGAATTCAAAGCCTTTAAAGAAAGACCTCAGGGCCAGCAAGATAGCTCAGTGGTCTAAAACACCTGCTTAGGAAAGCTTAGGCAACTGCAGGGACCGCAGTTTGATCCCCGACACCACATACTGTGTCATTCCCACCCCCAGGACAGGCTGAGCCGGCCATAATAGAAAGAAAGAAAGAAACAAAGAAAGAAAGAAAGTTAGTTTAAGAAAGAAAGAAAGATTTTGGATAGTTTCTCTTTTCTTTTCCTTCCTTTTTAAAAGAATTGTCTTTACTTGGCTCCGTGTAATTGAAGGAATAATCTATCTCCCCAATAATTCAAAAGCTGTAAAACACAACAGTGACATACTTATTGGGATGGCTAAAATAAAAAATAGTGACAACACCAAGGATGCTAGCGATAATGCTGACGGGACGGCATATGCTATAGCCCCTCACAGTTTGCTTTGCTCTCTCTCTTTCTCCTTTTCCTGCTTCTTCCTCCTGTTTTTCTCTTCCTGCCCCTTATTTCTCCTCCCCTCCATCTTTTTGCCCCCTCATCACCCAGGGGGAGGTACTGAACCCATGGCCTTTGCACTAAACAACATCCCCAGATCACTTTTTATTTTGAGATAAGGTCTTGCTCAGTTTCTTAGTACTAGTTTCTTATAAAATTAACAATGCAATTTCCTTATGATTCAGCAATTACAACCTTGGGCATTGAGCCCAGAGAAGTAGAACTATATGCTCACCCAGAAACCTACACCCAAATGTTTATAGTAGTTGTAATAGCCCCATAAGAGAGTATCAGCCAAGATGTCCTTCAGAAGGTGAACACCTTGGAATCACCCTCAGCAATAAAGAGCGACTCACGTGTTGGTACTTGTTGTGGCTTGGATTGACCTCCAGAGAATTACACCAAGTGAAAAACTATTCCAAGAGATTACATTGTGTGATTCCAATTATATAACACTTTTTGGAATGACATTTTAGAAATGGAGGGTAAAGAGTGGTTGGTAGTTCTTCCAGGGTGGGTTTATATAAGATAATGTAGTTGGGCATGGTGATGCATTCTTATAGTTCTGGGACTCTCTGAGGCAAGAGGATTGGAAGTTTATGTGGTGCCAGGCATCAAACCTTAGACCCCTGTGGTTGTCTACGCTTGCCTAAGCAGGTGCTTTAGACCACTGAGCCATCTCACCGGCCCCCAGATTGGAAATTTAAACCCAGTGTAGGGCAACTGAATGGGTTAGTGAGGTCCTGTCTTAAAAATATGAAAAATGGGCGGGAGCTCAGTGTGAAGGTTGTGAGTTCAGTCTCCATTATTGGAAAAAAAATTAATAAAGGCAACATAAAGGATTCATACAGCTCAGTTTGTTTTTTATTTTTTATGGCATCAAGGATTGAACTCAGAACCTTGTGCTTGCCACACAGGCACTTATGCTGCTGACCTATCTCCCTGGCCCCCCAACAGTTCACTATTTTGACTAAGGGGATAGCCACATGAACTTACACATGTTAAAATTGTATGGAACATTGACACACACACACACTACACATACGTGTACTAGAGTAAAACTGGGGGTATATTAGCTACTGTTGCATCACTGAGACAAATACCTGCCACTTGCAATGTACTTTGATTGGTTTTCTATAAATGTAGTTTTGCTGCGTCTGCTGCGTCATGTAGAAATGGCCCCTAAAATATTTCTCTCATTATATCTAATTATGTAGAATTCTGTAGGTCTTCCCAAACTAAAATTTCTTTTTTTCTTTTTTTTTTTTTTTTGCCTTTTTGATATAGGGTCTCAGTATGCAGTTCAGGCTGGCCTTGAGCTCACTTTTGTAGCCCAGGCTGGTCTCAAACTCACACTGATCCTCCTGCCTCAGCCTCCCAAGTGCTGGCATTACAGGTGTGTATCATCATGCCCAGCCCAAAATAAAATTCATAAAACTGTCTATTTTATAGAAACTATGATAAAAGTTAAAGAATAAATAATAAACTTGATAAATTGTAATTATACAGCAAAGCTTCCATACTGGTAATACTTAGCTTATGTTGTAATGTAGAGAAAGATTCTCAAGGCCCTTGGGAATAGAAAATAAATAAATGAAAAGTTCAGCATGTAGCTCAGTGGTTGAGTGCTTACCTAATGTGTTGAGATCCTGGGTTTGCTCCCCAGCACTGCAAATGAATAACTGATAGTTAAGTTTTAAGAGAGAATTAGTGGATAACTATTCTTAATTTTGTACACTCAACTATCTCAAAATTTTTATGTGTAGGTAAAATGCAAAGGAAGGCTGGATCCTACAAGTAGAAAAGACTTTAAAGGCTAATCTGATCTGGATGCTGGCCTGAGTCACCCACTCAGGTGCAGCAATGAAGCCTTAAGAGGCATTTGCTCCAGCTGTCCATACCCACCATAAATTCTCCATGCAATATCTTTTTTTTTTTTTTTTTTTTTTTTTATGAATGATAACTTTATTTTAGCATTTACAACTTCTTACAACTGAAACTCTGGGAATGCAAAATTAACGCCCTTGCCCGTGAGCTTCTTATAGACACCAGAGAATGTCTCGACCTTGTGCTCCACGTTGTTCTGCGGGGTCTTGTCCAGATGCACCTTGATGAGCCGGCTGCCGTCCAGCTTCATGCGGATCCTCTTACCCACGATCTCACTGGGGAAGACCAGGTGCTCCAAGATGGCATCATGCACTGCGGTCAGCATACGGCTTCGGGGACGCTTTGCTTATTTTTCGTGCGGCTTTTTCGAGTTGCCTTGGGCAGAATTCTCCTCTGCGCGATGAAGACCGCATGCTTCCCGCTGAATTTCTTCTCCCGCTCTCGTACAAGCCAGACCTGCATTTTCTGGAAAAACTTCAGCTGGGGAACTGGGACGAAAATGATGATGGCTTTCCGACCATCGCCGACTTCAATTTCCTTGGCCGCCGTGATATTGAGCTCGCACAGGTGCGCCTTGAGGTCCGAGTTCATCTCCAACTCCAGCAAGGCCTTCGAGATGCCGGACTCGAATTCATCCGGCTTCTAGCCATTGGGCTTCATGATCTTGGCGCTCGAGCTGAACATGGCGAGAGCCTTGCGGAGCGATGGCTTAGGAAGAGCTCTCCATGCAATATCTTTTTTTTTGTCTTTTTGAGACAGGGTCTCACTATGCAGTTCAGGCTGACCTTGAGCTCACTTTTGTAGCCCAGGCTGGTCTCGAACTCGCATCAATCCTCCTGCCTCAGCCTCCCGAGTGCTGGGATTACAGGCATGTGCCACCACACCCGGCTCCATGCAATATCTTGAAAGATTTTTGGGGGTCTAAAATCCTTGAGGCTATTCCTATCCTTATTATTGAACACAGACCTCTGAGGAGTTCTTTTTTAATGTATTTAGTAGAGGGTCTACAGGGTCTCACTACACAGAATGGACTCATAGTGAGCCTCCTGTTTTTAGCCTCCCAATAGCACTAGTAGGTTATGGAGTAAAATCTACTTTGAACATTTTACATGTATTAGTAAGAACTATCATTTACTGAGGGTCTGCTATATCAGACTGTTAAATCTATATCCATGGATTAATTCTGATCAGTTACTTTCAGGGAAAGCATGACTATCTCCATTTTACAGATGAGCAAAGGGAGGCTTGGAGTTCACTAACTTGCTTTATTTTTTAAAATTTATTTTTATTTATTTATTTATTTATTGCAGAACTGGGGATTGAACTCAGGACCTTGCACTTGCCAGGCAGGCACTTGTGCCCCTGAGCTATCTCCCCAGCCCCATTAACTTGCTTTAATACCATCTGTGATGTGGTGAAGCTGGGGTCAAAGGTCAAAGGTCTATGTGGGTTATAGCTGCCCCCTTCCCAGCCACCTGCTACCTTTAAAAGGGACTATTCCTATCCTTGCTATTACTTTTTAAATTATTTTTTTTGTATTTTAAGGAAGGGTCTACAGGGTATTCAGGGTTTCACTACTAGATCAGACTTGTAATGATCTGCCTGTTTACAGCTCCCCAAGAGCTGGGATTACAGGTGCTCACCACTACACCCAGTCTCAATTGCTGTCTCAGCATGCCCTAGCAGGTGAATCAAACCCCAGGGCCCTGCACCTGCTTAGAGGTGCTTTAATCTGCTGAGCTATTTGGCTGGCTCCCTATCCTTGCCATTGAACATAGACCTCTGGGATATTGCCAATGTTATTGGTCCTTTAGGAATTCTTTTTTTTTTTTTTTTTTTTTTGTATTTAGTACAGGGTTTGCAAGGTCTCATTACACAGAATGGACTTGTAATGATTCTCCTGTTTTCAGCTTCCCAAGTGCTGGGATTACAGGATATCCAGTCTCAATTGCAGTCTCATTGCATCCCAGGTGTGGGGCCGGCATGGCATGCAGGGGATTGAACCCTTGGTCCTTGTGTCAGCCTAGGGTTTTGGGGCCCTATAGGACTTACAAATTAATTTCAGGAGATCATAAGCCCACTGAAATGAGATGTAAAATTTGGTATATATTTGCATATTTTAATTTTTCTGGGGAAAAGGTTCCCATGTTTCTATCAGATCCTCAAAGAGATTTGCAGTTCCAAAACAGGGTTAAGAATAACTGTGGTCAGATCTAGAGAGACTTTATTTTTTTACTCTTTTTACTGGAAAATGTGTCAAACATCCAATCCTACTGACACAGGGAAGTGGTACATTTAGGGGAAGGAAATCAGCTGTCAAATACTAAATAGCAGCCAAGGTCAATGTGATGGCTGTTTTTAAAGCCACTGCAAAAAGTATACTTGGAGATGCTCAATGAGTTCCATCTCTGCCTCAGCAGAACTGTTTGACATTTCCTTTCTATTTGTTCCAGATAGCGCTATAAAATAGTATGCTTGACAAATGGTACATCTTACAATTAATCAAGGCCAGCTCACAGTCTGAATAAACTACTGACTGATGATTTTTAAGTGGGCAAATAGCTTTTGTCATCTTTAACAATTTTCAGTGTAGTAAAGTGAATGGGTTGACGTTATAGCAGCTATGTAGTTGCACATCTTATGAAAACAGGGCTGGGAAATACACTCATTTTTATGCCATTCCCTGTCTTTACTCTTTCCCATATATATATATATATATATATATATATATATATAT
>PVJA010035441.1:0-21839 GCA_004027025.1 Myocastor coypus | reverse complement strand
GGAGGAGGAGGAGGAGGAGGAGGAGGAGGAGGAGGAGGAGGAGGAGGAAGAGGAGGAGGAGAAATGCTGCTGCTGCTGATGACAACATAGGAATCACACCACTGCCTTATATGTGTGTAAAATAAATCTTACTTTCTGAAGTTATTCTGAGTGAATCTCTCTTCCTTATAGGGAATCAGAATTAATTTTTCTTAATTTTGTCAATTCATACATAGAACCTTACAAAATGAGGGCTGAGTTGGAGACAGTAAAAAATGTATTTGAAGAAT
This sequence comes from Myocastor coypus, assembly GCA_004027025.1. Lineage (NCBI taxonomy): Eukaryota > Metazoa > Chordata > Mammalia > Rodentia > Myocastoridae > Myocastor > Myocastor coypus. The sequence continues at coordinate 21,570 of PVJA010035441.1, read as the reverse complement.
TTCAGATAAGATAGGTAAATCAACTACAGAGGCTTGTTTTACAAGGCCATGTTTATAGTTACAATATATATCATACATTTCAAACTTTAAGAACATACATACATCTCATGCCAGTGTTAACATGTTATATCAAAATGCACAACAAAACCTTAAAACTCAGGGAAAACAAGGGAGCAAAGAAACTTCTGGTGGTGTATGTGTTTCCTTTGCCTTGGTAGTAGTGATGGTGTCTCCGACCATCCCATATGATCCACCTCACAAGAGCGCACAGATCAACAGGTGGAGTTCTTTGTATATTGAATATGATTCACTGAACTGGCTAAAAGGTAATAATAATAATAATAATAATAATAATAATAATAATAATAGATAATAAATGTAAATATCTTTTCAACTCTTACAGTTTCAATGTCTCTGAACAATAACTGTATCACATACCTCATTCTCATCCTCTTCCTCTAGCACTGTGAATCAATTATTTCTTCCTCTAGAGTAGACTTTTTATTCAATTTCCAGTTGCTTTCCTAGAAGACTGTGCTGAACTATACTATTATAAAGCAAAAGTAAAGAAACTCTTTGTAATATTTTCTAAGACCACTAACTGCTTGTGTGAATTATCTAAACTTCGTTGTCTCTTAATATTTCATGCTTCTAGCAATCCTCTCAGTTTAGTAATGGATAAAAATACAGGGTCACTAATTTTTGAGACTAGTTGATAAGTTTATTTAATAATAAATCTAGATGATAAATGCATATTTATTTTTTGTTAAATTTATGTATGTGTGTATGTATTTTCTATTTATTTATTTATTTATTTATTTGTTCTTGTTTCAGAACCTTTGTTTGTTTATTCACTCATTTCTATGGCTGGCTCAGCCCTCCCTGAGGGCAGGGCTGGCGCAGCATGTGGTACCAGGGATCGAACCGCGCCGCGGTCCCTGAAGCCGCCCAAGCTTTCCCAAGCAGGCGCTTTAGACCACTGAGCCATCCTGCCAGGCCCTGCATATTTATTTTTTATTGGAAATGGTATACTTTTATATGATTATCAGTGCTGGTCATGTGCGGTAGAGACATGTCAGAGATAATTCTGAGTCAAGCCTTTTCTCAGATTACTTTGTGCTTATTCAGAGAAGCAAATGAATGCATTAGTGAAAGCACTAGCTAGAGTGATAATGAAGACTCTCACTAACTAACTTTCTGTTCTGATCACTAATGTTTAATTCTAGTGTCTCTTTAAGTATGGAATATCAGCTGATTCTTTGTATATAAGGACTTTACAAGCTGAAAAGCTGCTAGGAATCTCTTACTTAAAATTCTGGAATGTTTAGTGCCTAAATTAAACCTAAAAAGAGAAGAGAATTCTGACATCAGTAAGAAATATATAAATGTGGAAGACATTATGCTACATGAACAAGACAGTGAGAAAAAAAGCGCAGTTACATGTCACCTCTAATAGCCAAACTCACAGCAAAGGGAGATAGAAGAATGTGGAGCTTTGCATTTCTGCTTTGCTCAACTGTTGTACGCTCACACTACTTACTACATTTGGGCTGCCATTTGCCTGAGTAATTCCTGAAACAGGCCGTTTGTCTTCATCACCAAGTTTCTGGGAAGAATGCTCTCTGGTTCTGTAAATACATCCATCTTCACCAGAAGAATATGTAGACATTTCCCTCATCATTGCTGCTTCCCAGGGGGCTGGCTGCTAGTCTCGGGCTGTGAGCGCATCGCCGGCACCCCAGCTCTGGACGCAGCACAAACTTTGTCACTTTCAACAGTTTAGAGACCATAATCTGAGGGACAAATTCACCATCTTACCTGAAAAAGTGTAGAGATCTTTGATGTGCCCCTTTGATTCAATCGCATGCTTTAAGACATTATGAGTACTGCTATTACGTTATAAATTGTTTGAATAAAATTCTACCATGTATTTTCTTTAAATTGGTCCAAACAGATATTCAGAACTCATAAATAGGCCATTTTTTCTTGCAAGTTGTTATTTCTCCAAGATAACAGAAAAAGACTCTCATAAAAGATATGCAACATGCATGTCATCTCTTGAACAGACACACACCATAGCCCTCACCATAAATGTCTGTGGTCCAACTGTGGCCTATACATACTTACATAAAAAAATCAAAACAGGTAACTTCCCTTTGTTGAGCTCATAGTAAAGACAGAGAATCTTGATACAGTAAACAGAAAAAGTACTCCACCCTGCTTGTATGAGTAGGCATGCGTTCGTTTACGTTTGTGAAGATATCTTCACTAAGGATTTACTCAGTGCCAGTCACTATTCCAAGTACCCAGTGTACTTTATTATCATCTTAAGGGTACATATGCAGTAGACATCATCAGTCCAGGTCACTGACAAAGGTGTAGCATGCGGTGCGGAGGGTAATACTTTATGGTCATAGAGTGCCTTAGTTACTTTTTACTCATTGCTCGGACAAATACCGGATACTCAAAATGAAGGAAGGAAAGGTTTATTTAGCTCACACTTTGTGGAGGTTTCAGTCCATATTCAGCTGGCCAAAGGCTGAGTGGAGCAGGGCAGAGAGCATCCAGTTCATGGTTGTGGAACAGCAACAAGATGGTGGCAGAGGCAGCCAATCAAACAGGGCAGCAGAGAGCAACAACTACAGCTCTAGTCTGTCTCTGTCTCTCTTTATATTCCATTGAGGCTCTCTGCCTCAGTCTCCACCTTAGGCTACACCCATAATCCCAGAAGTACTTAGACCCATAATCTCATCAGTACTAAAACCCATAATCCCAGGAATCATGAATCAAGTCTCAAACTCTGGAAGTCCCTGCCCACAGACTCATGAGGCTCTGGGGGGACAAAAAGACTTAAACTATAACACAGAGTTAATGAAGGTGTTACCAGAATGCAAATTTCTGATTAGGAAATTCTAGTTCCATAGCCCACACTGTTCAGAGATGGAGTGTTCTAAGGGATGACATTCTGTGCCATGCTCACCACCATTAGAAAATGTGAGGTCCGTAATCTGAAGCCTCAGAAACGATGCTGCTCTTGGTTCCATTGTATGAAGAAGAAAAAAGAAGCTGTCCTGACTGAGCCACACTCTCCCCACCGTTGCCATCATGAGACTGCTTCAGTCCCTTATCCCTTTCTGTCCCACTTCTATGAGATAAACATGGAGCTGATTTCATCTTCATGGATGCTGTAAAGATAGAGCAAGGGCATAGATGAGAACACAGGGCACCCATGTGTAGGATCCCACAAGGCTTTGCTGTCCACTTTCGTGAAGTGTGAAAAACAACCCCATAGTTCAATTCACTGTATTAGAAGGGTCATGAAGGCTGTGACTTATGTGGGACAGGAAGCAACCACTGAAAGCAGTCCACAGTCCCATGGCAACAGTGAGGAGGAGTGGGTGCTAGCTCTGTTCTTCTAGAAGGATCTTTTCTCCTTTAACTTAACCACCTTCTAACCATGCCTTGAATCATGCTTCTTTATAAAGTGGATAGGGCTAGGCAGATAGCTCAGCAGCTTAAACCCCTGCCTGGCAAGTGCAAGGACCCGAGTTTGATCCCCAGCCCAGAAAAAAAAATATTGGAAAGTTTTAACCAGGCATGGTGACACAGTTGTATAATCCCAGCACTTGTGAGGCTGATGCAGGAAGATCAGTGCAAGTTAGAGACCAGTCTGGGTTAAAGAGAGCTCAAGGTCAGTCTGAACTGCATAATAAGACTCTGTCTCAACAAGACAAATAAAAAAAGTGGTTGCTACTCATGTATGTAGAAATCACACATCTGAAATGAATGCATCATATTAGCTGTAGCATGAAAATACTGCATAATATAATCACATGTAGAGCATGTTCATGGCAGAGAGAGCATTCAGAGATGGGATCTAGGAACTCTCAGGAAACCCTTTCTGGGGTTGGAGACAATGAAATTCTCATAATTTGCCTTCTGCTGCTTGTTTGCTCCCATTTTCCTACCTATAGTGAAAAATAAAATCACCAGAGCAAATTTATGGATAACAAGGAAGCCTGTCTTTCATATTCAAATGCTTACCATTATGAAATTTTGCAGTGTCCTGAATTTAAATACTATTTATACTCCAGTAATATTGTCCTATTAATCTTTTCATTGATGCCCTCAAGGAAAAAAAGTTGTTTACTGAAGGGATAATGTAATGAGAAAACAACTCATCCACACCTATATTCACATACATGCACACTTATACACCTATACTCACAAACACAAACATTCTTATATATACTCATATGCACTGAGTCACATACACACACACACACACACACACACACACACACACACACACACACCCACATCCACATATCTGCACTTTCACAAACAGCTACACTCACACATACACACCTACACTAACACACACATACACTCACACAGACTTGCACACTTACACACTGTACTGACTGATCCATGATGTTAATTTAAAAAGTTTCAAAGTGTAAGTCACTCAGGGGCTAGGGAGATAGCTTAGTGGAATAAGTGCTTGCAAGCATAAGGCCCTGAGTTCGATTTCTGGTACTGAAAAATAAATGGTATAAGTGACTCAGCAGGGGCCAGGGTTCTTGCTTTGTACACACCCTCACCCTATGCAAGGGGAGGGCATGGGATTGTGTGAGCTGTACACCCGAACCCCAGGGTAGCCTGCTTACAATATGAGGAAAGAGGAAGGGCAGCGGCTGCAGCTGTTCCCTGTATTCTTTGCTGTTTTCCTTTGCCCAAAAGAGCTGCCATCTGCTGTGTGCTCCTCTGCTGAGCCAGTCAACCGTAGACCCAATCATCCACCAGTTGAAAGCTAAAGAAATCTTTCTTTCCTTCCTTAATTTTGGGTGTTCGCTATTTTGTTCCAGCAACAAATATCAAAAATAACCAAGACAAACACTCACAAAACTGAATATTAAATAGACATATGGAACTGAATAAAGCACAGATTATTGTGCTTTGAGCGGAGTTGTATAATAAAGGGGAAACGCCAAGGAGCCTTTGGAGGAAAAAAAGAAAAAAGAAACAACAACCTTTCTTGATGCATGTGAAAGAGAAAATTCAGGCTTAGTAACTTAGAATTATTTTTCAGAGCTGAGAGAGCCATCATGCTGTGATATCAGTCATTTTTATTGTGTTTATACATTCTTTTAAAGATTTCCCTATACTCATTTAGTTATTCCTATAACTCATGTTGAGTAGAATTTTATATTTAATGATATTTTGTGCTCATTAATATTATTTTGTTCTCACATACTAATATGCCACATGTGTACACACAGGTACTTCAGATCTGTGAAGTCATATTTTTTTATTTGTTTTTATTTTCTGTCTTGGAAAAGATTAAATTTGATCAGAGTGACCAGCTTTTCTGTGTGCTTCTTCAAAGGACGTTGATATGTATTTTCTTCTGCAAAGGAGATTGCAGCTCTTATCTTCTGCCTCCAGAATTTCATGAACACTCCGCAAAAGCACTGAAAAGCTGGATGTCCTCGTTGTCACACTGTCTCTGCCTTGTGCTTTGACACTTTTGTACTCATGTGAGCAGATCGATGGAATCTAATCAAAATACATTTCCAGGACGACCATAGTTGTAGATACCTGGAATTTGTGCCAACGGAGAGAGAGCTTTGATTTTGTTGTTGCTGTTGTTGTTTTATGAGAAGAATATGTTTATTAGGGGAAAGAAAGCCCCTGTCTGAGAGAGGGACAGGAGCGGGGTTCCAATTGGGTGGTCTCCTGAGGTTTGATTTTTAAATAATGAAGAGCATGGTATGTGCATGCACAATGCAGCATGCAAATCGGATTGCTGATTTGTGTCCACGTAAGTAATTCTACCAAGCGGCCTGCTGCTGCAGAATAAAAGCCTTTATGCTTTGAGCACACCAAGTCTGTTTTGTAACTTTCCACAGTTAAAGATAAAGCCTTATTATACTAATGGGAACACAAAATCTATTGATTTCCTTAAAATAACTATGTTACCATTAAGGATTGCCTAAAATAAAATTATTTAACACTATAAATTTGTCTTTGAAGCCAGATGTATTATGCTATTGTTAAAATATTTACTAATGATATAATAATGTATTTGGAGTGTTTTCATTTCAAGTTAAAAAACACAAAGGAAAACTCAGTTACCTCCCATTGCAGTTTTTAAAATTCAAAATTTATTTTTATGTTATGCAATGTATAAAATTTATACCTACATGATTTTCTTTAATTAGCATCATAGTATATAAATTTTTGTAAACTGTCTTTATTATTTACTGTATGATATTTTGTACCTATTTTTCTTGTTAGAATATATATATTTACACTATTTGAAAGGAAAAAATATTCTCCAGTGATAAATAAGGTAATAAACATAATGGTAAACAATTCACCATATGGGGTATGGGTAGATAGCTCAGTAGAATAAGCATTTGCCTGACAAGCACAGGGTCATTAATTCAATCCCCAGTTCTGCATAAATAAATAAATAAATAAGCAAGTCACAGTACTAACAGACCCTCCCTATGCTTATCTGTCTAACATGTAGACACATATTTTTCTTCTTGGATTTTTTTGTCTTCTTTCTCTGTTTTCTTTCTCTTTTCTGTTTTTTTTTTCTTTCCTTGTACATTTTTAATTCAGTTATGGCAAATGTAGGAACATAGTATAAAATTTTAAAAAACCCAGGCATTCTCACTTCTTCCATTCTTTTTATTTCAGTTTTGAGAATCATTTTTCCAATTTGCTGACCTTGCTTTCAGAGTTAATATGAATACTGACATGCATTTGTGCACTGCATTTCCTATGTTCTGTAATGCCTCACATTTGGGTAAAATGCCACAGAAATGAAAGACAATGGGCTCTAGACTAAGAATACATTGGCTAGGTATCCTCGTGCACCCAAAATCCCAGTATTCAGGCTGCTGAAGCAGTAGGACTGTCGTGAGTTCAAGGCAAACTTGGACTACGCAGTGAATCCAAAGCTTAACTGAGCTACAGACAGACTCTGTCTGTAAAAGACAAACCTACTAAATTTTAAATTAAATTCTGTCATCTTCCAGGGTTTTATAGGTTATATCATTGACATAAAATTATGGCCAGGATCATTATAGTCTGTTATGGAATATTATATATTTGTATAAATATGTAGGATAACTATTATTAGAGGAGCTTTTTTAAGTAGTCAAAATATAAATCACTTACTTTCTAAATTATGTGGTACTTCAGCATTTGCTAAAATTTTCAAATGTGTACTTTATAGATGTTTTACTCATGATTCTACTAATTATCTACTTTTGCAGCTGATTTTAGTTTTTATGTATGTAGTACAGTATCTACAGGGCCTCACTACACAGATCAGCACCATAGTGGTCCTCCTGTTTTCAGTCTCCCAAGCGCTGGGATAGCTGGCATGCGCCACCACGCGCAGTCTCGGCCACCTTCTCAGCAGGCCCCTGGGGCAATGTCTTCAGGGCACGCAGAGAATCAAACCCCCTGGGTGGGTGCTTTAGTCCATTGAGCTATCTGACTGGCCCTTGCAGCTGATTTCGGCATTTGTTAGTTTGTATAATTTTGCCTAAAGAGAATTTCTACACTTATGCAAATTTCTGAATTCATAGTTTTTTCTCTGAGTCTGTTTGTACAGGGTTTAGCTACCTAACTACTCTTGCTAACCCTCAAGCCACTTAAGCTCCTCCTGAAAATGTACGCCTGAAACTGGTGTTATCTTCATGTTCACATCCGCAGGTCCTCAGGAACTGAGGAAAGAACCCAAAGTCATCCGGCTGGGTCACAGCCACAGACCATTTCATGTGAAACGGCTTCACTTAGCTGTTAGCTTGTCCTGGGGGTCACCTTGTGACCTCTCTGTCCCCTTCTTCTAGAACACACTGCTGCATCTGAGCACAGGCTGAGATTGTATTGAAGACTTTCAGTCTCACAGTTGAATGCCACAAGGAAAACTCCAGGACATCTACCAGCTTCCCTAGAGGCCTTATTTTCTGTGCTGCTTTTCTTCATGATAGAAATGTTCTGGTTATTATTTTCAGTGAGATGTCTCACTAAAGCCTCAAATTTAATTCTCTTCCTTGATTCAGCTTGATACCATGTCCAGCAAAGTGAACACATAGAATCAGAATGTTAAACAGTCGGTGAATGTTGGCATGAAACTAAGCAAACCTCTGGAGAAAATGTACCTTTTCAAAGTAAGAATTATGCTAGCCTGTAAATCATTCCAACATACAGAACATTCAGCAACATGTGATTTTGGCAAATAATTAATTAGTAGTTTCATATGAGGTTAGATATGAAATAATTAAATTTCGTGAAACTATCAACTCTCGCTCACATCCTCCCCTGAAGTCTGTTGAAATAGAGTATTTCGAGATCTAAAACCACATTGTTTAAAAAAGATTTCCAGAGGCAAGGGAGAGAGTTCAGCAGTATATGTGCCTGCCTGGCAATCCCAAGGACCCAAGTTCAATCCTAGTACCACATGCCATTACTATTCTAGAACTCAAAGTGCTCCAAATGCTGGGCACCAAAACTGGGCACAGCGGTGCACACCTTTAATCTTAGTGCTGGGGAGGCTGAGAGAGGAAGGTCACTGAAAGTCCAAGCTGCATAGCAAGACTCTTCCAAATAAATAAATGAATGAATGAATAAATAAATAAGGAATGAAAATGTCTGTTGTACCTTTTAGATTTTCTTTATTATTTCAAGTTCTCATATTAGCAAGATATGATGTTTGTACGTGTGGATCTGATTTATTTCATTTAAAGTATAGTCTCTAGCTGCATCCATTTATCTGCAAAACCCTCCACTTTATTTTTTATTCTGAGTAATATTCCATTGTGCAAAAATACCACATCTTTTTTTATTCATCTCAGTTGATAGGCATTTAGTTTGTTTCCAAGATTTAACTATGACAAATTTTGCTGCTATAAACATGGGAACACATGCTACACTGATATGATGATTTCAGTTCTTTTGGAAAAATTGCTAGAGGGACGATAGCTGGCTTGAATGGGACTTCCAATCCTGTTTTTTTGTTTGTTTGTTTGTTTTTTGTTTTTGTTTTTGTTTTTTTTTAATTTTATTTATTTATTTATTTATTTTAGAAATCTCAACACTGATTTCCATATTGGTTGTACCAGCCTGCTCTCTCACCAATGGCAGAGAAGGATTGCTTTTCCCCCCACAGCCTCTTCAGCTTTTGTTATTGGCTGGCTTCTTCATTACAACTACTCCTTCTGGCATAAAATGGTATCTTAGTGTTGTTTTATTTTGCAGCTCTTGAATGATTTATGATTTTGAACATTGTTTTGTCTATTTTCCATGTGTATTTCTTCATTCGTGAAGTGCAAATTCATCTCAGATGCCCATTTTTGGATTGAGTCTTTGAATTTTGGAAGCTGATTTTTTTTTTAATTCTTTATATGCTCCAGATAGGAGTTCCTTGCCTGCTGGACTGTCTGCTATAATAGTTTCGCTCTTCATGAGTTTTCATTTTACTGTTAGTGAATTCTTTCAATGTGCAGAAGCTTTTCAGAGGATGAGATCCCAATTGTTGATTCTTTGAACTATTTCCCGTGCAGTTTAATTTTTGTTCATGAACTCTTTACCTACCCCAAAGGAAAAGAAACGGTTCAAGGGGAAGGAAAAACTGGGGTGAGGAAAAGGACATAGCTGAGAATGAAAAAGGATATTTGGCTATCTAAGTAGAAGACTTACATAACTGTATTGTTGATTTCTTTTGAAATCTGTTTATCTGCAAAACCCTCCAATTTATTTTTGAAAAGAGAAAATGCTTAATTTTTTAAAATTTTTTCCTCTTCTGAATTTTTCATGACTTCTTTGTCATTATTTAACATGAATCATACATGCTTATATCTGGAAAAATAAACAACTTATCAGAAGATAGCAGCATGTAATATAGCAACCATTGTTGAATTACTATTACTTTGTTTAGTGAAAACTTGTGTCCTTTTTAATGCTGTTTTTTCTTTATATCCCTATTTTGTATTCTTTAAAAACTGGAAAAGAAGTAGAGAGCATTAGAAAAGTTTTCCAAAGTGTGGCAGACACACACTGTCTGATGGGGATTTTGTGAATCCCCTGGGCGGTCAGCAATCATGGCTCTTTGGCTTTGTCCTGGTTGCACCCTGGAGGCTCCTATCTGACCCAAGAGCTACTTACTCTGAATGTACTTTCTTATATATGTCAAGATTCTTTAAACCCCTATTCCCACTCTATTATGTGGTAAGTCAAGTATCCAAGGAAAATGTATTGAAGTTGTAATCGTGAGTGTTTTAGACTCTTATTAGTACTTGGAAATAGGGTTCTTTCAGATATAATTAGGGAAAAGGGAGTCATACTGGAGTAGGATAACAACAGAAATATAGAGAATCCCAGAACTCGCGGCCTCAAGACGAGGAATGCTGCTATCACCCACCCCAGAAGCCAAGAGAGGAAGTAAAGCGATTCTGCTCCAGTTTTGGAGGAAGCATAGTGCTGCCAGCAGCTTGATTTCTCACCCCAGAACTCTGGGCCTCCAGAGCTGTGAGGACACACGCACATCTTTTAAGCTGCTTCATTTCTAAGACTTTCCTACAGCAGCCCTAGAAAACCCTAGAAAACCGAGGCCCATCAGTATGATGGATAGTCGTTTTCACTTTACAAATGTGGAATCGGGTTTTCAGAAAGATTAAGTAACTGATCCAAAGTATGCAACTGTTATGTAACTCATGCGATTTGCTGTGATAAAATCTAGTGAGAAGCAATGTTCCATAATTTGTGAGAGGGATCCTAACCGCAATTTCTTCTGTAGAAAAAATCGCAATGGAGTGGTTTTGCGAGCATGAAAGAGACACTGTATGATACGCTGCTGGTCCCTCAACCTCTGGGTCCCCACCCTCCTTGAAATCAATGAGACCTCTAAAGTTAAATCAGGAGGAAACTTTCCTCAGAGAAAGAGTCAAAAATATAATCCAGACTCCCTTTTGAATGAAGGAGCACATGCAAATCACAGTACTTGGTAGGTTGAGGCAGGAGGATTGGTGCCATGAGTTCAAGACCAGCCTGGACTGTAAAAGTGAGCTTGTGGTCAGCCTGAACTGCATAGCAAGACCCTGTCTCAAGAAAGCAAAAAAGCAAAAAAAAAAAAAAAGAATACATGCAAAGCTGCAGAGAACTCTACGTGTATAAGTATAGGTCAGCGTTGCAGCTGCAACCCTAATGTGGTGTATGCCTGTAATCCCAGCTCTTGGGAGCCTGAGAACAAGAGAATCACTATGAGCCTGTTCTGTGTAATGAGTAATATGATCTTGTAGACTCTGTATTAAAAAAAAAGGAAAAGAAAAAAGAATTTTTGGCTTATAATTTCATTCAACAGTTCTCTCCTTTCGTTAGATAACCTCTCCTTCAACTCCACCTTATGTTTTAGTTTCCCAAGAATATCTTTATTTGAATTTTTTGATACTTTTATTAAGTTGCCCACTTTGTCTCCTGACAGTGTCAAGGATAACAATCACACATTTATTTTAAGATCAATAATGGTTCTAATATTGGAATATTTTTGCTTTCCTTGCTATTATTTAAGTTTTGAAATGTGTTTGTTGTTTTCATATATTTACAAATATTTTGTTGGTACACTGTGCAGTACTAAATGTGTACATTCCTTATGAGGAATTGGTTCTTGTACAGAACATATATTCATTTCCTGTTTATTCTCAGCTCCGTACCCTCTGCCCTCTCCATTTATTGTATCTTCTTCTTTGTATTTTCATTTAAAAAGCATGTATTTGAATAGGATATCATCAGCGTGATCTGAGTCTCCTGATTATGTTATTTTCCTTCACAAGTAATTTGATCTTGTATTTGCTGGGTATTTAGACACAATAACGTTTGGCAAAATAAGACTGAATATGGTTGGAGATTCATGCTCTCTTGCCACTGTTTATTGTGAATTTTTCTTGCCTTCTGAGGCTTTTCTCTCGGTTTCCTAGCATAAGATACAGGGACAGGACCTTTTGATATGGCAATGTGTAAAGACAACCAAGCCAAGTACGCAGGATCATCGACACAAGGCCTAAAGTTTGGAGAACTTCACTTCTGGGACAGGAGGGACCACACTGATTGAGAGAGAAACCAGGCAGGGCCAAATTTCTATTGAGAGTTGGATCCCAAATCAAGGAAGGGGGAGGCTGGATGAAATCTGGATTTTTTCCACTTGCCGTGGGCATAATTTTAAGAGCTTTGTTTTCCCTGTGCCAACAGCCCTTGAGGACTGTTGTGCTTCTATCTGCACTGTGATCGTACACAAGGACCCTGACTCTGTGGCACGCTGGCCCTGTGCAGCTGCTCTGACGTGAGCATGTGAGTGTTCATAGAAAAAGGGCTTGCCACACTTTTCACGAGTAATAAGTGTCTGCCTTAGGCCAGGAGCTCCAAAGTCTCTCTCATACAATGTACCATGGCAGGTGTTAGGGTGAAGCCTCCTGTCCTTTATCATGTCCTTGCATGTGGCTAATGAGACTATACGGCAGAGTGAAGTGTGAGAAGAATGCACATTACATATCGAATGTGAGACAGGTCATGGGCTGACATTTGAACTTCACTTAACACCAGGGTCTCAGCTTCTAGACAGGCTTCTGCAAATTACTATTCTATTCTTCTCTAAAGCTGCATAATACTCCATTGTGTTAGGGCACATATTTAAAAGTTCATCTGTGGATAGGCGGTGCTGCTCCCTCGAGTTGGCACTTGTGAACTGAGCTGCTATAATCACAGGGTCGCATCACCCTGGTATGAGGTATAAGTTCTTTTGGAAATATATCCAACAAAAGTATTGCTATGTCAAATGGAGTTTCAATTTTTGATTTTGAGGAGCCTCCATACTGATTTCTGTAGTTTTTTGTTTGTTTGTTTTTTACTGACTTACATTCTCTCCAACAACATTCCCTACTACACACCATTTTTTTTTTCTTTTTTAATTCTTTTAATGCAGGATCTTGATATACAGTTCGGAATCATAGTGATTATACTGTTTTGGCTTTCTCAGCACTGAGATCACAGGTGTGCACCACCACACCTGGCTTTGGTGGCTGGGGTTCTAGGGCCGCATGGCATGCAGTACCAAGGATCAAACTCGGGTCCTTGGGTTTCCCAGGCAGGCGCTTAAGCTGCTGAGTGATCTCCACACATTCTTGCCAGCATTGTTTATGTGGCATGTTATTGATGAAAGCCTCTCTGACTCTCAGAAAGTGAAATCTGAGAGTCGTTTTGATTTGCACTTCTCTAATGGCTAAACATGAATTTTAAACATCACATGTCTTTTTTTTTTTACATTACAAAAATGAAATGTGAAAGAGAAATAAAATGAAATATGGCTGGAAACAAAAAGGAAGATGATTACAGGGCATCAGAACAGGGGAGAGGCATGAGTGTTGGGCGAGTATTCAAGGTCTGATATAGAAGTGTAGCAAATACCCACAAGGTATTAAAGGTAAGAACTACGCATCACATACATCCATGAAGAGAATTAAGCAAACTACATTTGCCAATGCAATACTGATGAAAAGAAAATTTGTTAATTTTGTATACGTAAGCCTTTTCGTTTTCCTACAAAATGACACAGAACACCAGAAGAGTATCTGCGGTCTGACCCGATGGTGATATCCTTCTTGTCATTCTCAGTGTCCTACTTGGATGGTGAGCTCCAGGGCCTTGGCTACAGCCTGTGAGACCATAACAAAACTGCACCAAGTGCTTTGCCTCTCAGTGTCTGCAACAGAAGTGACAGGTTCTGGCTCCAGGAAAAGAAGACAGCCAGGCGCAAGTTCCTATCCCACCACTGCGGTCCCTTGTGTCTTTAGTGTATTCCCAAGCTTGACCGGAAGAGTTTCATATTTTTTCAATCAAATAAGAATTATATAGCTGCCTGAGCTGAAAGAGATTTTTTCACTTAAGTTCTTTTTATCCTGCCTGAATGAGCTATCTATAGGTGTTATTTGTACAAACTAGATCTGTAATGGTTTTATTTATTCATACTGCATTCATAGAGAAATACTCAATGGTGAGGGTCGCTTATAAGATACAAACAAAACAATGGTGCTTTTCTAAAACAAAATTTATACAAAGCAAACAACATTGAGAAATATTGAAAATATTTTAAGTTTCAGGCTTAAAAATGTCTATCCATGTTTGTACACTTCATTGACCAAAGCCCGTCTTGCTAATATGAAATTGTACAAAAACTAAGACACCGCTACTGTACCAGCAGTACAAAATGTTTCCTGATGGTTTGTATAGGGCTTTTAAAATTCACATCACTTAAAAAAAAAAAAAAAACTGTAGATTTTTATTTTTCTAGGACATGGTTTGATTTTTGAAGGAACTATGATTTCTTCCTATACAGTCCTCCAGGATGTAAAAATTCTAGAAAGTTTTGAGAATATCTAAATAAAGTGATATAAAATGAGATATTAGATTTTTGAAATATAAATCTTTTACATGAGTTTTTATGATATGTGAAAACTGTGTAATTTAAGCCATTGGGCCTGTGATAAGATATCCTGGGGAATATACTATCATCTGTAATTTTCAACAAATGCAAATGATGACAATTATAATGTAAATATCATAAGAATTACTGCCTAAAAATTGTAGTAATCTTTGAAATTATTTGGTGGTTTTTTCATATTTCTATCTATTCTCTAATGGAGGTATGCATCTTTTTTATTGCCAAAGTAAATGTGTTTTCATAGACAATGCTTGAATATTAAACTACAGAAGGGTGTTTTGTTAGAACTTGTGTATGCCACTGTATGCATAATTTAATTATCCCTGAAAATGTCCTGCCATGAATCAATTTCTGTGGTTTCCTCTGTTCATTCGTGTTTCTGTCCTTTAAACTCTCAATCCTTCTAACAGTCCTTTGTCTTCCATTATAAGTGGTATGGACATTTTTCTTCATTTTGTACAATAGATTCCATGAGTCTGAATTATGTATTGTGTTTCTCTACTCAGATAGCAAGCCTGCCTCCCAGAAAACTGATATTTATTACTATCTTTAATTGTCTAACAAATAACACACATACTTCGTGTAATAGCAGCTTTTATTAACATTTTCCACTTACATTCATGCCCATGGCTTCTGCCCTCTTTTTAACTGACAATAAACCAAAATTCTAGCTCTGATAAAATGCAATAATGCAGTAAGTTCTAAGGAACACATGTATTATCTATCCTTGTTTAGTGTTAGCTATGCTTCCTTGAGAACCATGCAGCATATGGCTTTTTTAGAAAATGAGAAAGATGCATAATTCTATAATGTGTTTTAATAATTTATGAAAATGTATAGATACAGTAAGTCAGAAATACTCAGCAAGCATGCAAATCTAAAAGTTAATAAGAACACAGAGAAAGAAGAGAGGAGTAAGAAGAAAACTTCTTGAGCATCTTCTCAGTTACTCTTCTCTCATTTCTGGGACAAGTATCTGACAGCCAAAATGAAGGAAGGAAAGGTTTATTTGGTTGACAGTCTCCGGAGGTTTCAGTTCATACTTGGGTGGCTCAAGGCAGACTGGCACATGGCACTGAGCTGTAGTTCCTGGTGGCAGAACAGCAACAATGGCAACAGAGAGAGTCTACTTCTCTGTCTCACTTATGTTACATTCAGGCTACAGCCCTAGGTTGGGTGTCACACTCACAGCCATAATACCAGCAGTACTAAAAGCTCTGATCCCAGTGGGTTACCCTTAATCCCAGTAGATCATGAGTTAATCTCAAACTCTAGAAGTACCCTCCCCATGACTGCATGAGGCTTTAGGGGGACAAATAGACACAAATAATAACAAATATGCTGAAAATGTAAATGAATTTAACTCTGAGTCTCTTCACATAAAAATAGAAGAATAAAAATCACTAGACTTTATATATGGTTTACTATCTCACCACAGAAGTGTACTGGTTTTCTTGTCATATTTTGCTTAAAATTTTGTGAGCAATATGATGCAGTACTCTTTACATTCAGAATTGTAAGTGTTATGTAGAATGATTTATATCAATTGTTTTTACAAACTCTTTAGTTTACAAAATTTTGTTAACCAAGTTTGCTTACATAACTTGAGATAGCACTTTCTGAATTGGTCCTGTGCTCAAGGATTGGAAATTTTATTCTGTGCTTGTGTTCTGGATTTCTTTTTTATTTTTTAATTTTTTTAATTTACTTTTTTATTTAGCAATGATTATATTACATATTTTCATCATCGGATCAGTTTAGATTAATAGATATCAGTGTATAAGATTGATCAAACAGTTAAACATTAACACTTTCAATAAACATTAATTTTTTCTCTTTCTTTTTTTAACAGTTGACACATTGTATATTATCCTTACAATAGTTATACAGAGCACAGTATGTGGGAATGACCCACCTTCTTATTGATGTTGCTAAGGAAAGAAAAAAAAATTATTCTCTTTGAATTAAGAGGAAGCAAATGTATACACAGTCTAATGGTCTACAGTTGCAGTGGGCCACAACTGAAACTTGCAATGTTGGAAGCTATTGAACCAAGCCTCCTAGAGCTCATCTCATCAAACTAGCTCTGCGTTTCATGCCTCGTAAATAAGCTTTTTTGCTGGGTGATCAAGGGCAAGTCAAAGCAAGACCTGTATAACAAAACATTCATTTTTTTGTATCTTCCAAGGTCAAATCCCCTCAGGATTAACTTTGGAACCATATACAGTGCTTTGTAGAAGTGTTGTCAATATCAGCCTTAGGGATGAGTCACAGCCATTGCTTGGCCAGTTTGCTTTCTGTGAAAGCCTGAGAGAATATTTTTCTCTGGGTGACTCTCCTTAGACACACTATAGTTCATTTATCCCTTTCTTCTGAGGTCCCATAATCTCCTTGACCAGAAAATTTGAGACACCTCTGAGTTATAGGATATTACAGCACAGGTTCTCTTATATCCTGGATCCTTATCGACCTTGAAGGGCTAGGGCCAAAATATTGGCTATCCTTATAGCCCTTCTTTTTCTCCAATTTTTGTTCTGTTAACTTACATTCTCAACTCTCCAGCAGAAAAGCTTCGTGATACTATTACTCTATAACATAGGTAATTGAGCTTATCATCACTGGCTTTCTGAATATCAAACATTTTTGACTTAGCTTGAAATTGATATTTTCTTACAATCATTGATATTCTAATAACGCTCCATAGAATGTGATATAAGTAGTTACATAATTTTTACACAGATATTTGGAAATTCAAGGAAACACAAAATGTAGCCTGTAAAGCCTATGATATTTGGCCCCGTCTCTTACTTTCAACTAATACTCTTGAGAGAGAGGGTATAATAGTAACTGAGTTTACATTGGGAGCAGTACACATCAAAACGATGAGAGTGACATGCATTCCAAGCATAGTTTTAGTGTTACATGGTGCTATGATCAGTGTGATGGATCTTTTTTTTTTTTTTTTTTTTTTTTTTTTTTTTTTTTTTTTTTTTTTTTTTTTTTTTTTTTTTTGTCTTTTTGAGACAGGGTCTTGCTATGCAGTTGAGGCTGGCCTTGAGCTCACTTTTGTAGCCCATGCTGGTCTTGAACTCCCACCAATCCTCCCGCCTCAGCCTCCCGAGTGCTGAGATTACAGGCATGAGCCACCACGCCCAGCTAGTGTGATGAATCTTTTGAAGGTTCTTAAGACCAATATCTTATTCATCCTGTGTACATAAGTGCAGGGTTTTGCTCCTGATATGTTTCCCCTTATCTGTTTCCAGTCACTTCATTGTTTAATCCATAAGACATTCAGCTGTGTTATGCCCTAAATTTTTTACTTTCTTCTTTAAAGTTCTTATATTAGGGAGACTATACGATATTTACATATGTAAGTCTGGTTTATTTCACTAATGAGTATATGTTCAGTATACATCCATTTATATATGAAGTCTTCAAACTTATCATTATTTATAGCTGAGTAATATTTCATTGTATAAAAATACCACACTTTCTTCAACCATTGTGTTCTGGATTTCTACGATTGACAGGTCATGACAAGTTTTCCTGCCTATGTGTCCCACCTTAAACTCCTACCATACTTACTCCTTAAAGGCACGAATTCACATAGTTCTTCATGGTATATTGAGGGGCTGTATCCTCATATAGTTACCTCCAGCTGCAAGGGGCTGGAGGCTCTCCATACAAGTGAGCATGTACTCTCTGATTATTTTGGGATATTAGAAAACATCACCTCTTCTGGGGAAATTTCTTGTTAGGAAATGATGAGAAAAGGATGCTTATATGTGGAGAACTGTTGTGCTAACTTTTTAATAGGAGAAAGCACTGGGAATTTTTTTTTTTTTGTCTTTTTGAGACAGGGTCTTGCTGTACAGTTCAGGCTGGCCTTGAGCTCAGTTTTGTAGCCCAGGCTGGTCTCGAACTCTCACCAATCCTCCCGCCTCAGCCTCCCAAGTGCTGGGATTACAGGCGTGCGCCACCACGCCCGGCTAGCACTGGGAATTTTTAAGGAGAACTATGAGCTGTAATGTGGATCAATATCTGAACTCTTAATTGACAGGATTTACCCCTAGGGTAGGAGGTAGAGTCCAAAGATGAGGAATAGCAGCTCTCAAACCTCTTGGGTCTGTCCTTAAATATAGACTATGGCAGGCCAGGTAATTAGAGAGACTCTTTTCTGTATTAATTTCTGGGAAACCCCTTCTTGGCAGTTCTGATTCCATGCTTCCTGTGAAGAAGAAAGTATAGCAAAAGGGGCATTCAATACACTATCAAGAGCCTGAGAAGTGTGGCTTCAGGACGATTATCCACTATCGGCCAGAGATCTAACTCTATGGCACAAATGCCTGCCTGGCACGCATGAGGACGTGAGTTCAGATTCTCCCACTCACACACCTCAAAAACCCGCAAAGATAATCCACATTATATGTCTATTAAAACAAGATGCCAACAGAAGTCCCCAGCTGCACACAGAAGTCCCCAGCTGCACACAGAAGTCCCCAGCTGCACACAGAAGTCCCCAGCTGCACAACACCAGCATCGCTGGTGGATCTACTTATCTGTGCCAGCGTAGTAATGGAGTCTTGAGTTTTAAAGAGAGGTTCAATCTTTCAGAGACACCCAGGGGTAATTCTCTCTCTCTCTCTTTTTTTTTTTTTTTTTTTTGTCTTTTTGGGACAGGGTCTCGCTATGCAGTTCAGGCTGGCCTTGAGCTCGCTTTTGTAGCTCAGGGTGGTCTCAAACCAATCCTCTTGCCTCAGCCTCCCAAGTGCTGGGATTACAGGCATGAGCCACCATGCCTGGCTAAGGTAACTCTCTTTTGGGTGAGGGTCTTTTCCCACAGCTATGCTGAGACTAAGTTTTTCCAAGAAAGATGCATCTATCTATCTCTTCTGCATTTCGTACACTGAGTGTAACAAGAGTCACCAAAAGAAGCTGTTTCATTTTTGTTTTAGTTACTCTTCAGGCACCCCTTTTTGCAAGTTTTTTTTTTTTTTTTTCTGATACTGGGGATTGAACTCAGGATTGTGCACTTTTCAGGCAAGTGTTTATGCTACTGAGCTATCTCCCTGGCCCTTTTGCCAAGTTTTGATGAGGAGCTGATCTTCAGAAGGGATGCTGGGTGGTTCCTCATTGGCAAGAAGTTGGCAGGAGTTTGTTCTTATATAGCACTTAGACAGATTGTTGTACCTGGCAAAAGTTAATGAGACTGTGAATCTTGAGGTCATAGCGTCTATTGCCATCAGAAAACTGAAAGTTTTTGCTTTTAGGGTCTCAGATGTAACCTTATTTAGCTGGGGCTGGGGTATGTTTTGAATTCTCACGAGGGCTGCCCACAAAAATGAAAACCAAGACTCAAATGTCTCTTGATAAGTCATGCTGCACTCATGTTAGGGGAACTTGGCTCTTTCGGTCTTTCTAGCAGACTGAGGTCTCATGCAGAATGTGGTTGCCACTTTTTATTTCTAAAATCTTTGCCACTTGGTGAGTTACTTGTGAATTATTCTGAAGGAACTGGAACAGCTCAAACTGCACGATGATTTTTTTTTCAGTAGCACCTTGGCTACCTCAATAGCCTTTATTGAAAGCACCAAACTACCAATTAGAAGGTTTTAATTATGACCACTATTTGCTTCAGCCGCCCATTTGTTGACATGTGGATCAAGTCTAATGACTAGTTCTCCCCAAAGTTTGTTCCTCACCTCTGTATGGCTCCTAAAAAGGACATAATCTGGTCTTGCCAGGGTTAATGTGGGCACAAAGCGGGCAGGCATTTTAGACCTGCCTGTGGTTATCATTCATCCTAACCGTGTGGACACTGGAGTGACTACTTCTTACATGATGCATTTTCCTGTATGCAAATCAGCGTGAAAGGCCCCTGGAACTTTCTACTTTAACTCTTGAAGAAACTTCAGTTTGTTTTCCAAATCCTGCCAAATTCCCTTTTAGTCATCTTTAGTCTTAAGACGTGTTTATCTTCCGTGAGGGTGCAAAATCGTGGCAATGATTTTTCATTGATTCCTGAGGTGATCTGTACCTGTCTCTTTGGTGTCTCTTTCAATGAAACAGTAGCCTGCCTGGGAAGAGAAACTGTCTCCAGAAGTGGTAGGGTTTCATGCTTGTGTTTCATGACTTACTAGCGAGGCCCTGTCTTGCTGCATTGGCATATAGGGCCAGAAAGTGCACTAGGAGTCTATGGAAATATTTGGTTTCTTGTCTTTTCCTGGTTTCATTAGCCAAGTAAGCACTATAAGCTCTGCTTTTTGAGCAGAGGTACCTTGGATAAAAGGTTTGGCCACAGTGATCTCTAGCTGGGCGTGGCGGTGCATGCCTATAATCCCAGCACTTGGAAAGTTGACACAGAAGGATTGGTGTGAGTTTGAGACCAGCCTGGGCTATAAAAGTGAGCTCCAGGCTTGCCTGAACTGCATAGTGAGACCCTGAATCAAAGTGACAATCAATCAATCAATCAATCAATCAATCAATTAATCCATAAATACAATGACCTGGAAACTGTATAACCTGGCTTTTGGTGTCCCTTGAGGACTAAGCAACTTCTGGGGCTGAGCCGTAGCTGTTAATTGGCCTTGAGGAACTCATGACTGGCTGAGGAGGTCAGGCATTTGGTAAATCACCTTCTCAGAAGTGTCCAATCTCTAAGCCTGTAGACATCCCTGAGGCTAGATTCAGTGTAGTGCAAGTCTTCAGAGTACTCCAAAGACTATCCAGATCCATGCTGAGGTAGATGGTTAGCCACCTCCTGCCAAGCACAATAAACTTTTTCCTTTCAAGAAGAACCCTGAATTGGTGGAGATTTAGATTCTGTATTTCTTCCACAAAGAAAGTTTCCTAACTTCTTCCTCTTTCTTCTCCTTTTCCTTCTCCTTCCTCTTCCTCTTTCTTCTCCCCCTCCCCCTCCTCTCCTCCTCCTCCTCCTCCTCCTCCTCCTTCTTCTTCTTCTTGTTCTTGTTCTTCTTGTTCTTGTTCTTGTTCTTGTTCTTGTTCTTGTTCTTCTTCTTCTTCTTCTTCTTCTTCTTCTTCTTCTTCTTCTTCTTCTT
>PVJA010035440.1:0-21828 GCA_004027025.1 Myocastor coypus | reverse complement strand
GAGAGAGGGAGATCCGAGGAAAAAAATAGACAACAGAGTGTAAATGCCAGGTAAAATTCAGATGTTAAAAAATGTGTTTATTTAATTGTAGGTTAAGAGTTGTGAAGGATCACTGGCATGACTGTCCTTGAAGAATGCACAGTTGTCTTCTTTTGGCTGAATCTGACCCTATTTCGTGTACTGATTTGTACAGAGCTGGCTAGGACTTTTTCTTGTGCCTTCAGTACTTTAAACAACGCATATCAGCCCAGCTGAAGTGTTGGTGGTAGTCTTTGAAAACAGCAGGTGTGTGTGTGTGTGTGTGTATGTGTGTTGTGCCTTGCCTTTCATGGACCCTTGTGTGAGCTGGGACAAGATGGGATAAAGAGCCAATGTCCCACACTGTTGGCTGGGATCCAGCTTCCAGATAGAGGCTATGACTTCCTGGGGCTTAAAAGATCACACATCAGAGCTGAAGCCCCAACCCCAGAGCAACAGATACTATCTCAGTTGCATTATTCCGACTAATCTTTCTGCATATCCTTCCCTCTGCATATTGCAGAGGTGATTTCAGGCCTCCTGCCTAGCCCCACTCATGGCACTCATCTACTTTCTACCACTCTCATAACCACTCATCTTCAAGCCACTTGCTTTTTCATGAATTAAAAAAAAAAAAAAAAAAAAAAAAAAAAAAAAAAAAACCTGGGTTCGGGCAAGGGTCAGGTCTTTGTTCCAAATAGCCATTACCATGGCTGGACTTGGGTACCTGGGCGCCTCATAACTAAAAGTGTTCCTTAGTGTCCTCATTCTCACCATGGGGCACACTAGCAGTGATAGATTGGAATTACTGCATTAGAATTCTAATAACCTTTCCATGGGATTACAGTTGTAAACTTCCTGGGCTATGAGGAGAACTGGGAAGGGCCATCTATCAAGGGTCAGATGAAAAAGAAAACAATCTCAGTTAATAAATTGCACTTATTTATTTTTCAATAGGGCAAGGCTATTTTTTCTTTTCAAGTAACTTTTCTTGGTGAGGATGTTAAGAAAGAAAACTGTCTTCATAGAAGTCATGTTTCAATTACATTAGGCTTTTTGATGACTGACAATTTTCAATCAATGTCTAGAAGCAAGAAAAGTCAGTGTTCTTGGGGCCAAATTAGAATCTGTAAGATGCAGGTACAATCTCATGTAAACCTTCATTAAAAGGCAGAAGAGTGTCTAAAAATCAATCCTACAATTAAGTAGGAGACAATCATATATCCTGGAAAAGACGTCTCAAAGTATGTGAGAGAAGGAAGCTGCTTCCCGGCGAAGACAGTGTACAGTTAATTGGTGTGCTGGTCTCCATTCAGCCAGTTACAGGATTTAATTAGTTTTTCACTAAGAGCAAAACATAATAGAGTTGAGCTGTGTTGTTGATATTGTCATTACCTCTACAGTCTGCCCCTTTCTGGTGAATCAACAAGAAGGCCAAGAGCACCATACTTCAGGGCTTGTTTGGTCCTTCACTCGTATGGAGAAGGTGCCTTGAAATCAGCTGCTACGCTAGCAGTCGTGGGGTGATTTTTCAGCCATGCCCTTAAAAAGCTTATGAAGTTCGTAGGGAGAGATAGAAATACTAGGGCATCATGTCACTCATGCCACGGTTGCATGTTAGCAAAAGAAGTGTTCAGAAAGGTACAAAAGTCAAAGAGACAGTTTGTTGGGATGGTGGATCCATTACTTTTTCCCTCTCTGAACAAATACACGGCATACACACTTAATGGGGGAAGTTTTGTTTTAGCTCTCGGAGGTTGCAGTCTGATATAGTTTGTGTCTAGTTGTCCCCCAAAGCCTCATCCATGGGTCAGGGACTTCTAGAGTTTGAGACTCACTCATGATCCACTGGGATTATGTGTCTTAGTATTGCTGGGATTATGGGCATGGTCTGAGTCAGATATTCTGAGGTAGAGAGCCTGAAACAGTCTCCCTCTCTGTGGCCTCTGTTGCAGTTCTTCCACCACCATGAACTGCTGCTCTCTGCCCTCTTCTACTCAGCCGTAGGGCCAGCCAGATAGGGACTGAAACCGCCAGTAACTGTGAGCTAAATAAACCTTTCCTTCCTTCATTTTGTGTATCAGGTGTTTGTCCCAACATCAAGAGTAAGTGAGAAGCAGGGCGTGGTGGCTCACGCCTGTAATCCCAGCACTCGGGAGGCTGAGGCAGGAGGATTGGTGCGAGTTCGAGGCCAGCCTGGGCTACAAAAGTGAGCTCAAGGCCAGCCTCAACTGCATAGCGAGACCTTGTCTCAAAAAGACAAAAAAAAAAAAAAAAGAGTAAGTGAGACACACAGTCCATGTTTGGCCAGGCCTGAGGCTGAAGCACCATTGCAGAAGAGTATGGAGGAGGAGGCTGGCTGCTAATTGTATAACAACCAGGGAGTATTGCCTAGGGAAGTGCTAGAGTGAGCAGCTGGGCCACTCAAAGCCACCCTACTTCTTCCTATTGAATCTCACATCACAATAGCCTATTATACTATGAATCTATCAGTGAACATGAGCCTTGTGGGGGAAATTTTAGACCTATGGTACAACAGTGCATAGCAAATCAGGGAAGGCTTTTTGGCAGAGGCGCTGTCTAAGCTGTATTTTTATTATTTTTTATTTTTAGAGTTTTTTCATTTTTATTTTATTTTTTTCTTGTTTCAGAACTTTTGTTTGTTTGTTCATTTATTTATTTTTATGGCCGGCTCAGCCTGTGCTCAGGGCAGGGCTGGCACAGCATGTGGTGCCAGGGATCGAACCGTGGTCCCTGTAGCTGCCCAAGGTTTCCTAAGCAGGTGCTTTAGACCACTGAGCCATCCTGCCAGGCCCCATAAGCTGTATTTTTATTTTATTTTTATTTTTTTTTTAGTTTATTTATTTATTTTTAAAAGAATTTTTTATTTTATTTATTTATTTATTTATTTTTCTTGTTTCAGAACCTTTGTTTATTCACTCATTTTTATGGCCAGCTCAGCCCTCCCCGAGGGCAGGGCTGGCACAGCACGTGGTGCCAGGGATCGAACCACAGGCCCTGAAGCCGCCCAAGCTTTCCCAAGCAGGCACTTTAGACCACTGTGCCA
Organism: Myocastor coypus; assembly: GCA_004027025.1. Lineage (NCBI taxonomy): Eukaryota > Metazoa > Chordata > Mammalia > Rodentia > Myocastoridae > Myocastor > Myocastor coypus. The sequence goes on along the minus strand of PVJA010035440.1, from coordinate 18,743 downwards.
TCCCGCCAGGCCATAAGCTATATTTTTAAAAGAGCTTGATTGGAGCTTTTCTAGTGGGAGGAGATCGGCAGGCTATTTTAAAGCACTGACAGGAAGAGAACAACAGAAATGCAGGTTCCAACTTTCCTCAGATCTCTGCAAAATGACTGCCAGTTGGAATGGGGTCAGTGACAATTTGTACTGCCTGAAGAGAAGAAAGTAAGCAGAACACACCCTTAGGAGATATGGGAGGAAGGTGAAAATGAATAATGGAAAAAATAATGGCAAAAATGAAAAGACATACAGAGTAGGCGTATGGGAAAGGAGCTAAGCAAAGTGGAAAGATTAAGAAAAATCACATTAAAAAGTGACCGTAGTACAAAGTGGCCACAGTGGGGTCAGGACTAAATGACAGCTGTTGCTCCTTGTCCTAAGGATGATGCAGCCTGATTCAAAACTCCTGAGTGAAACTAGTATAAGGTGATTCCATCTCCACTTCCCAATCTACACAATCTAGAAGCCATAATTTTCTTTTTTATCTACTCCAACCAGGACCAAATGTCTGATGGAGTTGCCCCTCTCCAGTTGAAGAGGGGTCTCTGGATGATATCTAGACTCTGTCTGGATGACAGAGGCAGTGACCAGGCCACCCTCTGTCCTGTGCCTGGGCGCCTGTAACCTCCCTCTTTTCCTCCCTTCAGTTGGTCATAGCTTGGCTCCTATAGGAGATGGAGAAATCCAGAGTCCCAAGTGATAGAAAGTTCCCACTAAGAGATCAACTGTCTGCTTCAACTGCCCTTTCTTTTCCAAATAAGGCAGAACTTATCTGGGACATAAAACTATAGAACCACAGAGTCTCAGTGTAAGAAAAGGGTGTTACAACTTCCTACTTTAATGGTCTTCAAATTGTTTTGACCCATGATATTTGGCAGTAAAAATCAATTCAGCAAGTATTTCAAAAGAGGGAGATAGATAGACAGATACAGATAAGATATAGATATAAATGCTAGAATTTGAACACAGTGATAGACACTTCCCTACCACTGACTTATAGCCTTAATGTCCATTTCTTTCTTTTGCAATGGTATAATTCCTTACTAATTCTTTTATCTTAAAATATATGCAAATAATATTCTAACGTAAGTGAATAAAAATTATATTTTCTTTTTGCACATTCTAGGATTGCTCTTGATCCCTTTGGCTATAGGACCTTTGCCAGATAATGAATCCAGTTTAGCCTGATGTATTAATCTCCTCTGTCACTATCTTCTGAAAGCTATTCTAATCTTTTCTTGAATGCCTACAAGCAAATTTACTCAATTTCTTGAAACTTCTAGGAATCCCTTGAATACTATGTTCCAGATGGCCAAGCTGGGGGTCTTCCATCTAGCATCACAAGTAGACTTTGGGCCTGCACTGAACACTTCTGTGGGCATGCCTGGGAAGAAACCTGTCTGGCTTTGGCTTGCTTGGATCTCCGCAGTCAGAGCCGTGCAGACTGACAAGGTTGTCTAGCTGCCACAGTAAATATTATCATTACCTCTGGTATGCAGAAGAGCAAGAGGAGCCGCATTTGCTGCTGCCAGGTGGCAAATGAACAGAAATGGGAGCAGGGCAGGAGGTGCTGGAAGGATGTGTGGGTGGAAAGGGAGCGAGATCAATGAAGCCTCATCTTATTGACTATCAGCAGCCCACAGTGATTTGGGATAGAGGAAACTCAACACCCAGCAGCTCTTTCTCAGGGACAGTGCAGGCGGGTGTGCTGGAAGGGAGGGAAAGCGGGCAGCTGTGGTGGATTCAGTGATCAGACTCTGATGGCAGAGACAAAAATGAATTCTCGTAACATGGACTGTTAACTGATGCTGAGGTGCAGCTGCCTCCTGATGCCTCCTGAGCACACACTTCAAGATCCTGTGCGTTCATAATGTGTAAATGATTAGGGGCGCTGGCTATTTTCTCAATTCTTCAGCAGGAGGTCTTTTCCAAACTACATAAAACCTAGAGGTGGAGCCTGAGACTCCTTAACTGATAAAGAGGACAGAAAGTTCTGGGGACCATGGGAAACACCTTGTGCCTTGCTCTGAACATCTCAATATATTCAAAGAAGTAATTGAGATGTTCAGATCCCTCAGCTTTTTGCTAAAGCATCAGAGAGATGCACCTCTTCAACCCCAAAGCTGGCCTAGGGTGCAAAACTTTCTAGCAGCTTATTAAAGAAATGTTACCTCTTTCTCCAACCTCTACTCTATTTGCTTTTGAGTGATGGGTTAGCCTGGATCCCGAAGCCAAATTTAGAATTATGGTGACTTTAATTTCATTTCTTACTGTTTTGAGACTGAAAGAGAGCTATTCCTTTGAGGTGAGTGCTCCAGGTCTCAAGCTGCTCTGAGGTTTTGGGGAAAGATGGAAGCTTCACAGTTCAGGAAAGGAAAAGTGACCTTAAAGGGAGAGCAATTTGATTTATGGCTGGGGGTTAAACTGTAGTAACTATTTTTTCCCTTTATTGTCTGTTTGCTTTGCCTGCTTAGAAAGGCTTCCCTAATCCTTCAATTCTGGAAACACTCCTGCCTATACTGGAGGTGGGTCCAGCCCTTTTATCCCATCTTCTGGATAATGGGGATCTATTTGAAGGTTGGAGACCTGTAGTAGCCCCTCCCATAGCCAGAGGCCTAAATATGACATAAATTTCCATGGTTACTAAGTAGGATGTTGTGAATTTGGGGCTCTTGGGCACCAGGTTATTATGTGACATGAGCAGACTTGGAATGAAGCCAAGCAACAGGCAGCAGAAATGAAAGAGATGCATGTATGCAGATTCAGGGAAGCATAGAACCCTGGTGGCATGGTGTCAACCACAAATCTGTGTTCTCATTGTACTTCGTGGAGAAGCTACCAGTGAGTCCTTCCACCTATGCCTTTGAAATAGAGGTAGACTCTGATGCTATAACGATAGGTCACCAGCTCCTCTATCACAGTCTTCACTAGACAGTCAAATAGCGCAGTATCTGTCCTGGAAAATTACAGTAGTTTTTTATTCTGCCTCCTTGTTCTCTGATTTGATCCAACTTGTCTATTTTTAAAACAGCAAGGAGGCCATTTGGTTGTGTTTTGATTGACCAGAGAGCTTTGAAACATTATTTCCATCCTGTCATTCTGCTGCTCAAATCTCCAGTAGATTCACATTATCTACTTGCAGCTACAACCCCAGAGCCAATGTCTTATGATGGCTGACAACTCTCTCCCACCTGCTGTCTACCTCCTCCCAAGACCACAGTTCTGTCCATCAAGACAAAGGCACAGCTTGCCTCTCATTTCCTGTAGGGTATTAGCCAATGTCAGTTTTCAGAGAGGCTTTCCCTAATCCCACTGTACCTCTCACCTTTGTTCACCAGAAGCCAGGTGCTCTGACTCCACAGTGTAAGCTCATTTGTAACTCAGAATTTTAAACAGAAATCTAAAACTCATTGTTAAAAGTCAAATAGTGATCTGGGGAGAGAGCTCAGCAGTCTAAGCACCTGCCCGACAAGCGTATGGACTCACATTTGATCCCTGGCACTGTAAGCCCTGCCAGCCCTGAACCCTGGTGACCATGCTGGTCATCAAGACTGGGTATGGTGGCGCACACCAATAATCCCAACTCTGGAGAGGCTGAGATAGGAGGGTCACTATAAGTCTGAGCTGCATACTGAGACCCTGTATCAAATAATTTTTTTTAAAAAAAGTCAAATACTCCCCCAAAACACATTGTCAAAGGTGAGTCTACCAGACACCTTTTTATTTTCCTAGCTCCTATTTCTTTATTCTCATGGCTATAGTTTTCAATTATCTTCCCTATTTCTTTCATACTGATATCTCTGTCTCCTATTATTCATTCCTTATGATGGAATTTTGCATGACAGGAAGCAGTGATTCCTGTCATCCTACAAGAAAAACGACATCTTAGGTGTCACTGGTCAGGCAGCACTTCCATGATTCGGACATGCACACCACCTTGTTTTAATATTTCCAGGAAACTGTTTCAAGAACCTGCAATGAAATTTGCAGATGCTCAAGTCCTCCATAGGAAATGTCATAATATTTGCACAGAAACTACCACATTTTTCTATATACTTTAATCCACCTATAGATTACTTACATTACCTAATACAATGTGAATCTTACTGTTACACTGTACTATTAGAGGGATAATGTTGAGGAAAATGAGTCCATATTCAGTAGAAACTCAATTATTTAGATGCATTTTCAACTTGGGGCAGGATCATGGGTCAGCTGCCTAAACTGTGGCTGCGCAGTGTAGAAAGCTTACTAAATGCTTATCATTTCCTAGGTCTGCTCTTGTAGCAGTAATGATGGCAAGTTTTGTGGCTTGCCTTATTATTTGTTCGTTTTGATGAAGGATAAAAGATAGTCTCATGTCCTTGCAAAGTCTATGTTTCTTTCCAAGTTTTTCTTTTTCTATTACACAGCTCTGCCTTTCTTATTTGACACTTGGCTCAGACATTCTGTGTCCTTGGTTATTTGTTCCTGAGAAAAAGATGGACATAACCCAGATTGGTAGCCAGGTATAGCACTCCAAGTGCGAGTGTCTATGGTGGTACTGAGCATTTCCAGAAGAAGCACCAAGGCCAGAGTCTTCGTCTCTTCCCTCAGACTGGTTCTGTTTCCCAGAGAAGCACCTTCCCTGTCCTGTCTGGAGGATGTAACTCCAGATTTCTCCAATTTAAAAGTAGTTGGGAATGTAGTTTGGGGCTGTTTCTGATAAAACTGTTGTTTTAATCCCAGTACTCATGTCCTTGGCTGGCTCTGGCATCCTGGCCTATGGTCATGTTTTTGTCCTCCCTAGAGAATAAGCCTCCAGTCTTCTGAAGAGAACAGGAGAGGGGCACTTGCTTATCAGGGCATCCCAATCTGTTCATCTAAATGCCATATGAATAGCCTTTGAAACCAATGTCTCCTTGTAAGATCCTAACCCCTGCTACCCCCACGTCCAAAGGCACCTGTGCCGTGTATTCCAGGGGCATGTAAATCAAACAGTGCACCATATTCCTTTCCTGACCTAGAATACAAATGTTTGGAATGTGTCATTTATCATTCGTCCTATTTGTAAAAGTGTTAGGATGTCGTGTACACACACACACACACACACACACACACACACACACACACTCCTTTGCTACATTATCTTGCACCCCAATCCCTTTGTCTCCATGACTCTAAAGCCTTTCCTAAAATCTCTACCCACACTTGACTAAGGATACAGACAGGAACTAAGTGTGCTCAATTCATCATTCATAATGGAAGAGTCAGTGCCGCCATTAAAATGACAGAGAACCAATTGCTGCACCTTTCTGCCACTGCATACGGACATGGACACTTCCACGATTCATTTGCTCCTCATGATCTTGGTAGAGGAGTCATGAGGCCTGGAAATGCCCACAGCTTGGATGAAGAATGATATGGACACAGAAGGTACTCAGCCAAGACCACATTGCAGGTCCCCGACATCCAGCCTAAGGCCCTTTCCATAAATGTATTTTGTGTTCTGGACTAAGCTAAGAAGAGCATATGAAGCACAGAAAGATGATGTGCCCAGGGCCCCCAGAGATCATGGGAAACTGAAACTCTGTTCATCACCTTGATTTGCATTTCAGTTCACTGTCTGAGTCTACAAACAGAAGATGCTGAAGAGGTGAGCCTGGGCTCAAACACTTTTATTCCATTCTTGGCTTTCTTCGTCTGCTCCAGCTGTTAAGGCAGCTTGACATTAGGAGCAGATTGATGCAGAGATCAACACAATTGCAGTAACCATGTAGGGTGATAAAAGGCAGGGGCACTCCCAGGCTCTGGAAGAATGAGGAAAACAGTGAACTTTGTACTTTTGCTGGAGAACAATGCTGTTTCTAAAAAGACATTTATTGTGTGGGTGGCATTTCAGAGCCAAATGAACTGCAACTCTTTTAAGTAGTGAGTGAGGTCAACTATTCAGCTAATTGTGAAAATATAGGCCTCACTGCTGATCCAGCAATCCTTGTAACCCATGGATTAAGGACATACATTGTGCAGGTGATTCGTGCTGTTGATCTTTGAATATAAAGGACTAGGAAACTGAGTAGTACACATACCTATTGTCACTTTGCCTTCTACTTTAGGGACAGTGGAAAAATTCAGCATTGTAGCCTAAATAATAATGAAAAGAAATGCAAAATGACAGTGAGCAGACTAGGCTGGATAAGGTGTATGCAGAAAACCACCATACTTTCTCTCTGACCAGTGCATTAGAATCCATTCTGTTGATATGGAAGTGAGTTTGTTTCTCCAGTGTTAGATGAAAAACAAAGCAAGCCTAAATATTTTCTCACTATTCATCACTAAACAGTGTTTCAGGTTCTTTAAATCCAAAGTGAAGTGTTGTTGCAGAAATTAAGCATTCCATTAGCTTAAATGGCCTGTTCAATATAGATGTTCAAAGTATAAACTTCATCCACGGTAATATTGTTTTGCTTTTCTCCTCCTGTTCTGGGTCAGCCTGGAGCTCAAGATATTACACTGGGGTTTCCTTAACACCCTCCCTTGATTTCAGTTTTTCTGGGGATGAAGTTGAGGGAGGGCAAGGGACTAGAAGGTCTACCTTGGTGGACAGAGATGTAATTAGACACTGGATTGGACAAGGGATGGTAAAGCTCCCCCACCCCATTCAGCATCTCTCCCCTTGGGGTATTCCTGGTTGTGGCCTTTCTGGTGAAGTAAAGCTAGCTCCCTGGATGGCTCCTGATGATGCTTCCTCCTACATCCAGGTGTTATACCTTCTGCTGGATCTCAGTGCCCGCCACATTGGGCCACATTGGGGAAGCCACCTATGTTGGCTTTGTCCTCCCATAGCCCTCTAGGTGGCTCCTAAGCAGCTTGTCGCGTGCCTTTCAGTGCAGCGCCACTTCCCTTTCTCTTGGTTCTTCTTGCCAGAGCCAATGGTCACAGCCTCAGTGGATATGCAAATCAGGTCACAAATTCTATCATCTGCCCCACTATGCTCCCCAGCAGTTTCTAGGACCTAGTGGGAGAGGAAAGGCTCTTTCTTTTCCTCCTCTCTCAACAATAACTCCTATCCCTGGCCTCCCTAACATCCCCCACTGAGCACAAAGGTGGGTGACAGTGTTTGCTTCTTTTTCAGATCCCTTTGATGCTAGTTGGTTCTGAGAATCTGGGGGCCATAGTTGACTGAAACATCCTCCAAAAATGGCAAATCATCATCCCCACAACCTGTAAATATTATATTATATGGCAAAGCATATTGTTAAACTAAGGTTCTTGAGATGACATTACCCTGGATCTGTGTGTGAGCTCTTAACACAATTCTAAATATCTCTATAAGATGGAGACAGAGCAAGAGTTGATACACAGAAGAGAACATTGCACAGAGGCGGAGGCAGAGACAACTGTGGTGCAGCAGCTGAGCAGGGCTCATGGCAGCCACCAAATACTGGAAGAATTACCCATCCCCTAGGGTCCTGAGGGCACGTGATACTGAAGACACCCTGACTGTAGCTCAGTATAGTCTTGGGTCTTCTGGTCTCCAGGACTGTGAGACAATGCATTTTTATTATTTTAAGATACCCAATTTGGGGCAATTTGCTATTGCCACAGGAACATAACGCAAGAGCCTTTGCCCAAAGATAAGGCAGAAAAAATATATTAAATATTGTATTTAGGGGCGGCGGGTGTAGTTCAGTAGTAAAGGGCTTGGTTAGCACTGGATTTTCTGGGTTCTATCTCTAATACTTCTTTTAAAATAACTCCTACCCCCAAGTAGATACTGTATTTGAAAGAGATAATTCTCAGGGTATCTCAACGCTCCTATAAAATACTAGTCATTTCTATTCCAGGTTAGCGTTGATATGCTTGACTTATGACACATATGGATTAGTTTGAGGACCAATATCTGACTCCTGAAGCAGTGAGGCTTTCCAGTAGAAGCTTAGTCATCTTTTGGCCTCTGCGAGTCATTCACATTATTTCTGTGACTAAATTTTCTTAATTGCCTCTGACATAAGTCATTCTTTACCAGTTGAAAATAACAACTCATATGTATCTATTTCTTTCCTATTAACTGGGAAGTTTTGTATTACTTTTTCCCCAAGGGAAGTTCCCAGAGAGAGGATGGGACAATCTGCCCTGGCCCTGTTCCTTCCCTGAAGAAAGAATAAGATTCTCCTGCTAGAGATAAGAGATAACAGATGTGATTGACACTTTCCATGTGAAACAGGCTCTCAGTGCTGGCATCCTGGGTGTTGACTCATTGAAACCTAGAGTTGCACTGGAGCTTGAGGTTTTATTATCCAACCCTAGAGTTTGCAGAGGAGGCCTCTGAGTTTACTGGGTGAATGCCAGACTTACTGCCTCTACACTTTGTCATAGTTTTTTCTCATCTAAAAAAAGCCCAGAAAACAGGAAGGTGGGTGTGGGAACATTAGCCACCCATCTACTCATTCAACAAACAGATGTCAAGCAGGGACCACATGCCACATTCCATGTTGGGTACTAGAGTTGGGAACACCAACCAAACAGTCCCTGAAATAATGGAACATAGTCTGCTGAGCAACACACTTCCCTCAGATTCCCTCTTTCAAGCAAATACTTACATGGAAGCTCACTGGCTGTAACAGAAAATCAGAGGGCTGTGGCTAGAACAGATGCCTTGAGAGACGGATGGGGATTGGCTGAGTGAATTCTTCAAAACTTGGTACTTCCACTTCTCTGTGGCCTCTACGATCTAAAGAACTCTAAGACTTAATGGCTTCTTAGCTTAGAAGATACCGTTTTAGTGAAACCTGGGAAATGCCAATCCTGCTTCTGGGTATATTCCACTTAGTTTCTGATCCTGACAGTTACTTTCAATCTTTGAACTCTTATTCAAATTACTTAATTCCTTCATTTCTCAATAGCCTCATAACCACTACTTGATTGCAGAAAAATAACATGAATTCTTTCATATAAATCACAACTGTGTCCAACACAGTTTAAGTATTCAGGAAATGTCAGGTAATATAAGACATGTATTTGTGAACTGCCTTTCAGCTCTCTACAATCTGACTGAACTGTTCTCATTCTTCTATCAGGATAGAAAATGACCATGGAACATACTTTATAGTTTAGGAAAATTCCACTCCACTTCAAAGCACTTTGATGAATGAGCATACAAAGTCCACTTTCTAATAGGTCAGGACTGAACTCCAACAGACTCTGGACACTATTGAAACCAAAGCTAGTCAAAAGAACAGAAGGAACGTCATTTGGAACTTAAGCTTACTCTGCCAGAGTGCTGACATCTCTACAAGTTAACTACCCAAGGAGTCAAAGGGACATCAATAAAAGGACCAGATCATTATGCCTTTGTCACTAGAAGAAAGGTTTTTCTATTTGAGAAGCACTCACTCAATATCCAACAATAATATGGCTGATAGGAGTTGGGTGTAGCCCAAAGCAAAGTGGAGAGAAACTTGCACTTTGTACAACTGTGAGTAGGAATTACAGAAGAGGTTACCCAGGGCCTGGAAGAGAAACAGGTTTTGGCAAATTGGCTGGGACAGTAGGTATGGGGGTAAGAAAGCTGAGTGGGCCATTTCCTAAGAACCACTCATCTTCCCTTTCAGAGTTGTTCATCCCCCTGTTCATCCTGAACATTGTGAACAGATGGGAGACCTTGTAGAGGACTCTGGGGAAAACTTGGGCGGTGGCAGATGTGACTCAGAAGTCAGTGACCGTCTGTACCCAGGTGTCCACAGGCCCCATCTAGCCACCTGTGATAACATCTGCCATGTCTTAGTGCTCCAGACCAAGTTGCAAATGAACACTGATGTAAGACCAGAGAACAGTGTTTCCTTATCAGGTGCCCATTCACACCAACCTCACAGCCTGAGCAGCCTTCCCTGCGCATGTATGAGACAACAAGCCTGGGCTGAGTGTTCCCAGTCCTTGCCTCTGTTCCCTAACACCTGTCTCTTCTACACCTATGGGTGAGCCCAACCATTTGGAGGAGGAGGAAGATGCTGAGTGATTTTCTGGCTTTGAACTCAGATCCATTCCATTTTTGTTTCTCAGACCAGGTCTTATTTGTTTGTTTGCTTGTTTATTTATTTATTTATTATTTATTTATTTATTGTGTTGGGACTCAAATTTACAGTCTTATCCTTGCTAGGCAGGCACTGTGTCACCGCGCTCCAATCCTGTCGCAGGCTGACCTTGAATTTGCAATCCTCCTATTTCAGCTTCCCCAGTGCTAGGATTACAGGTGTGTGCCACTATGCCAAATTGCATTCTAATTTAAAAGAAGAACTCTTTCTATTACTCAAATACTGTTTCTTGACTGTTTTTGAGAGCTGCTTAAGGCCCCAACTGCCTGGTTCCAGCTAGAGAAAATCTGAGCCAGAATTTCTAAGAAAAGCCTAAGGAATTTGCCCCAGTCAATTTTTGTACAGCCCCTCTGGCCATTTGAATACTCACCTGGAGCAGGGACCAGGACATAACATTATGCTAGCCTCTTTCCATAGCACCTGAGACCCCTGCCTAATGCAGCACTGCTGCCTAGGGAAAGATCTGAAAGCTCAGAGAATTCCAGCATTGAAATCTGCCTTGACCCATAATAATTCCTTTGTTCTGGCTCTCAGCTTCTTCTTTGGAGACACTTACTCCACCTGCTTCTGAGGGTCCTGCTTCAGCCTCCCTACAAGTGAGATCTGGACTGGGTATAAACTCAACCCAGACTTCTTCACTTGACAAATAGTTGAGAGGCAGTAGTTGTATGCTTGACAACACTTTTACTCACTTCCTGTGTGCAGCGGGTTTTCACTACCAGCTGTGGTCCTGTTACATAGAGTCTCAGCAGACACTGAGTTGATGGTTACTGAACCAGCACTCCTAGGGGAGATTACAGGTGAGCTTCCAAGTCCTATGAGTCTCTTTTCAGAATATCCACCAACTGACATAGTGAGAACTTTGTGCTATATTTCTGTTTAAAACAGTCTCACTTAATATATTCTGTTGGATTATTAACATTGATCTCATGACAGACACATGGTAACTCATGCTTGAAGCAAGTTTGCCTAAGTACACTGTTTTCTTGACAGGGCCTGTCACAGCCCTTTACAATTAGAAACCCTAGATAGCACTCTAGTGTTCAGAGTAGTTGTGGCCACCTCACACAAATTTGTCAAAAAGTACAAGAATACGAAAAGCACGCATCTGAGAGATGGTGAAAAGAATGATGTATGTTTACAGTCTGAGAGGGAAACAAGAAGGCACAGCGCCTCTCTGGTCCAGCATGGCTGGGAACTTCGGTGCTTACAATGAACCATTTTTGTATCTCTGCACGTGTCCATGGTGACCACAAAAGTGCCACAAGTATTCATCTGGAATTTATAGGTATTGGCCAGAGGCAAATTCATAAATACAGAACGGGGTGGGCAGAGATTGTATGAGCCCCTCTGAGCTACGTACCAGCCATGCAGGGTAGGCAGCATGGTCAGCCCCTCCTTGATCCTGATAACCTTCAGAATAATGGATTAGCAGATTCCAAGATATGCCACTATCACTGTCACGGATGGAAAATATTGGAGTAACAGGGATGTTAAGCCGCTTATTGAAGACCGCACAAAGTGACATTAATAGTATCAAAAAAGAAAATAAAAAGGCATTGGTTTTTATAGTTTTAGGCATTGTAGGTATTCATTGGGACTCTTGCCTATGTATTCTTCTTGGATTTGGTTTTATAAACTGTTTTTCAGGGCTTCTGGTTTCCATATCAGCTGATGGAGTTTAGATTTCCTAAGGTTCAGATGTAAATGCAAGGTGAGGCTACATCTGTAGCAAGTTACTACTTCAAGTTGTTGTGATGCTTCAGGGTGTGGAAAATTCCATCTAGAAGACAGAGTCACCTTGCAGGGTGGCTGTGCAGCTCAGTGGTAGAGCACACAGCCATAAGCCTGAACCTCAGAACAGCCAAAAAATAATACTCAGCACTGTTTTGAATAAAAATTATATATTAAACATAATATCTATCTATCTATCTATCTATCTATCTATCTATCTATCTATCTATGTATCTATCTGTCTATAAGGTTCATAGGAGTCAGAAGTTTTCAGACTTTTAAACTTAAGTTCAGAGTTTGATTTATTTGGGGAAAATAGGTCAATGAAATGATTAGAAGATTAATTTAAAAATTAGAGTATTTTAAAAAAATGACTGGCTTTGTACTTGGAGCAACTACTATGAAGACAACAATATCAATCATATCAATAATTGTGGCTGTCCTGCTACATGTTTTGAATTTTCTTATTGTTATTTCTTTCTTATTAAAATTAATAAAATTAAAAAATAAGAAATGGCTTTAAGATTTCTGTAGTAATGAAAGAATTTTATTTTTAAAACTTGGCTTACTCCGAGAGCTTCCCGCTTCCTAAAGGCTAGATTCTTGCCTTGCTGCAGCTCATAAAATTCTCTGGTGAAGGAAGAGGCAGCTTCTTCTCTCCTCCCCTTACCAACTGGCCCAACATCTGACCTTTAGAGGAAAACGTTATAATTTCACTAGAAAACTGAGCAGAGACTATTTTAGCATGCTAATAGTGCTGTTAGACATCTGAGCACTTAAAATTTTTTCCTACCTGGGATGATAATTTTATATTTTGTACTGTAATATTAATAGATTATAGCTCAATTTTTAAAAAAAGAAAAATTAATGCCTGATTTTGAATAACTCTACTCCTTCACTTCCTTTTGTTCTAGCTCTTTTTTCGTCTTCCTGATTTTGTTCTCACTTGTTCAGTCCTGTGCAGAAGGCAAAGGAGTTGTGGCCAGAGGGCTGCTGGAATATTCCTCAGCATAATGTTACCTCTGGTGAGGAGGGATGGGCATGGGCTTGCTATTCCTCCTGCTGTTCACCTCTTAAACAATGGAATGTAGTATGAGTGTTTCAGAGAAACAGTTACGAACCACATCAAAGGATCTAACTGTAAAACCAGCTACCATTCGAGGTTCCAGGTATCTTGGTGTAACAGAACCTCAGCAGAAGGTAGCATGGTTCTGCAAAACTTCCTGTCCAGGCAGCAATCTGCCAACCTCACGATCCTCTCTTACATCAGCTCGTTTTTCATGGGCTTGGAAGACGAATGCAACGGAACACTTGGCAATCACAGCTGGGTGTACATGAAGCCTGAGGGCTCCGAGCTGTGGTCCTGAATGCAGCTCCTTCTTCCACGTACTTCTCTTCTGTTACTAGTACTGAACTAGCTGTGGAATTAGTTGCTTTTCAAGTACAAAAGGAAGGCCCTGACCCTGGCTAGCTTGCTCATGGAGTAAGAGATTGGTGCTGACTTGCCTGCCCCTCTTGGACCTGCTTCCCGAGGGAAGAGTCATACACTGGTGTGTGGTGGTGGGGTTAACAACCAGGGTTCAGGGATGTGAACACTGGGTTCTTGTTACAGAGAGACAATGAACCTCAACCAGCTGCCCCTGATTTTAATGCTTGTTTCAGGCTAAGGACTTTGTTCTGTGGCACTCTGAGCTACATCGTGTAACGAGGCTGCGGCTAGACGGTAATCATAGCATCATTTCCATTTCAAATTTGTACTGTACTGCTTTCTCAATTTATGCTTCCAGTTAGCAGAGGTTAAGAATTTGAGCACTGTGATAGCCACTGACTTAGTCAGCTTTCCGGAACTGTAGATGACTTCAATATTCCTTACCCTTTCTTTTCTGATGCATGAAAAGAAGCACGGGATGCTGCCACAAGAACTATTCATGAATTTATTTGCGTGAGCATTGATGGGACCTTTTAGCTGACTTGCTGTCAGGAGCTGGGGTCACTGGAGGTGTGGCCTGGATGGGTTTTTATTTCCCTTCCCAGCTTCCTTCACTCTCAGCTTCTTCAGCTGTACCCCTGCCTCGGAGCCACTTGCCTATGGACAGGAACTTCTACAGACTGAACCAAAGTAAACCTCTTATTTAATTTGTGGGTATTGAGTATTGTTTGGGACTCATCTTTGAGGAAAATGTCTATGACAGAATTCTAGGACTTTAAAACTGAAACCCAATAGTTGTACAGTTAGTGATTTCCTCACATTTCTTTGCCAACAGTTAAATAAATTCAACAGGTGTGGAAGGTGCTCTGTTAAATTCTAACTTGGGTTGTGAGGAGTAGTGGTACTGGCACTTGTTTGCTTCATCTTCTTAACCATATCCCTCCATCTTAAGTCTTACACAAATTCTGAACTTTGAAACAAAAAATAGACAAGCACAGCAGAAGTAAGAAGTGTTGGAGCCAAATCAACAATGACTTATTGAACACCTATCATAGTTCTTATGTTCTAAATTAAAAGAAAATATACCCACATTATCAAAGCAAGTCTTTTCAGAAAAATTAGTAGAGATGAGAGAGAAGAAGAGAAGGTGCCTTTTCCTTTTACGAGGCTGCTTGTTTGTTAAATATAGCTTGCATTTAGCTCATGCTGAAAGTTCTTCCTGCTTGAAGGAAGACTCTTGCTCCAAGGGCAGGATGACTCCAGTTATATTTTGCAAGTTATTAATACTCAATATTTGGGCAAACCAGTTCTCAAATTTTCTTCACATGACCACACATTTTAGCATATTTGCAAATAATTCTATGAACAGAAATGAAAATCATGAAATGAATACTGTTGATAATATGATATCCATTCAAATCTTTTCTCACTCAGTTCAGTTACTTGTACTGTATTATTAATTTTAAACACATAATGTATAAAGTATTTTGAGATACAGGCAGCCATGCAGATCTGGATATTGACACTGATATAACCAAAACATGGGGAATTTCTGTCATCAGGAGAATCCCTCAAAGTTCCACCTATTTTCCTCTCAGTCCACTTTCTCTTTAATCTCTGGAAATCACTAATCTCATTTCTATTTCTGTAGTTTTAAAATTTTAGGAATATTACATAAAAAGAAATCATATAACAAGTAAAATTGGGTTACTTTTCCACTCCATATAATTTTATGGAGATTCACCTAGACTCTTGTGATGGAACTATTTCAATGTTTGAACACCTCTTAGAATTTCCTTTTGATTTGTCTCTAGTGCATTTGAGTATGTCTTTGGATACTAGTTTTACTGGTTTTTCCAAGTATCCCACTATATATTTAAAGTCATGGTCACAGTCTACTGGTATACTTATTTTATGAGTTTGAGCAAGTCATAAAAACGTTACCTCCTTTCTATCTCTTTCCAGCATCCAATATGTTGAAGCAAGGACACAATGTGTCCTCCAGTGTGAAATTCTAGAGTTCCTTGTATCTGCTGGTGGGAGCCGCCATCAATGGTGCCAACAACACAGGAGCCACAGATGTGTATGTCATCCTGTGATGGTGATCCAGGGCCTGAACCGCCCCCCGCTGCTGCTGCTGGAGGTAGTGTTGTGGGTCAGGAAGGGGAAATCAGAACTCCGGAAGGAGGTGCTTCTTGCAGTGGTGATCCATCTGCAGAAGTCATACTGGAGAGAGAAAAAAATGAGGGTGTTTCTTTACTTTGAAGACAAGGCAGAGAGTATAGTAAACAGCAAAGACACGAGAAAGGGTTCTGCCCACACTGGACTGACAGTAAAGGAGCACTTAGCCCTTTGGCAGGGAATTGCTTTGGAAATAAACAGCCCTTAACAGATGTCTTAAAACAAAACAAAACAAAAAAAACTTCTCTTTGCCGGGCATGGTGTCGCTTACCTGTAATCCCAGAACTTGGGAGGCTGAAGCAGGAGGATCGATGTGAGTTCGAGTCCAGCCTGGGCTAAAAAACTGAGCTCAAGGCCAACCTGAATTGCATAAGGAGACCCTGTATCAAAAGACAAAAAAAAAAAAAAAAAAAAAAAAAGTCTCTTTACTGGGTGTGACACACGCCTACAATCCTCACTCTTGGGAGGCTATAAACAGGAGGATCACTGTGAGTCCCATCAGGTAGTGAGACCCTGAACACCCTGTGGACTCTTCCTTACATAAACCAAACAAGAAAACAAAACAAACCTCTATTGACCTTCTCATGTTTATAACTGTCTTAAACCTTCATCTAGGTGCATTTAGAACCACTTCAGTAAGTGTTATATGCTTTATCCATCAAACATCATTTAGAACAGTTAAGCAAAGCAGGAAATCTTTACGTATGCCTGTGCTTTTAATTACTCTTTCTTTCTTATAGTCTAAAGTTATTTCTTTTATCAAGCCTTTTCTGTTCAGAGGGCTTCCTTTAACTATCCTTCTAGTTAGCCTTCCTGGTAACAAGTTTGGCTGGTTTTTCTTTGTCTAAGAAAGTCATAATTTTTTCTTCATCTCTTCAAGATACCTTTGTTGAATATTAGGTTCAGGCTTAAGAATTCTCTTCATTTCAAATTTGAAAAACATTGTTCTACTTTGTTCAGAATCTAAAATTTTTGATGAGAAATACATTTCCATTGTAAATGTTTTGTTTTCCTAGCTAAGGTGTCATGTCACTTTTGTTGATTTCAGAATTTTTTTTATTAATCATTAGCTTAATTATCATCTACTTTTACATAAATATTTTTAGATGGCTTATTGTGCCTGAGGTTCATTCAGCTTCTTGAATCAGTAGGCTATGTTTCTTGCCAAATTTGCAAAATTATCTATTTTATTTCCTTCAGTAAATTTCAGCCCTGCCATATCTCCTTGTAGTGGTTGATAAAATGTGTTTTAACTTGGCTGAATGACTCAGTAGCCTGGTTCCCTGTTGGTGGGAGCCCCACTCTGGGGTACAATTGATTCCTCCCTGGAGCATGACCAGAGCCTGTCTAGCATATGATTGGCTTTCTCCCTAGAGCAGGATCAAGGGCCCATCCTGGGGTATGATTGGTTCCACCCTAGGGCGCAATGGGCCCATGTCAGAATGACTGAGCACAAAGAAACTTTTTAAATGGCAGAAGAAGGAGTCAACTCTTCACTTGGTCGGAGAAGCTTCAGTCTTCGCATTCAGCCTAGACTTCATTGTCTGGCTTGCAATGCAGACTCTTCAGCCTCCAGCTTGAATCTTTCACCATCTATCGCAGACTCTTCAGCATCCATTACAGACACTTCAGTCTTCCATCACAGGCCCATCAGCTGATGGATAGAGACTTACATGGAGTGAAGTCCAGACCTCGGGATTGAATTCTTCAGTCCAGAGTGTGCAGACACCCTGTGTGTGCTTCCTCATCTGACTCTGTGGCTGACTATTGTAAGCCAATCTTATAATTCCTTATAGATTGTATATTTTGTGTTAATATCTATTTCTTATATGATATCTATTCTGTTCCTCTAAGTAAAACCCTGACCAATATACTCCTCTACCTTTGAACACCAGTGAAGTGAATACCAATTTATTAGCTTATTTTCTTTATCTTGTTCAGATTACATTCTTTTTCTTTTTATCAGTTTAGCGCTTCTATTTCTATATTCTTTATTCTGTTGAGTGCTGTTTATGGATACCATTAAATCCATTTATGGAGATTTTCACTTAAGGCATTGTACTTTCAATTCTAAAATTTGTGTCTGGTTCTTTCTTAAGTCTTACATTTCATTTATTTATTTATTTATTTATTTATTTATTTTTGTCTTTTTGAGACAGGGTCTCACTGTGTAGTTTAGGCTGGCCTTGAGATCACTTTTGTAGCCCAGGCTGGTCTCGAACTCGCACTGATCCTCCTGCCTCAGCCTCCCAAGTGCTGGGATTACAGATGTGTGCCAACACACTCGGCTCCTATTTCTTTTATTTTAAAGAGAAAAAACAATAAAAAGATACAGATTTCAAAACAAGATAATAGATAATTAACAATATCTACTTTATTTTGTATTGTTATCTTCAAAGTAGTTGCTCAAATTACTGAAGATAAAGACTTTCAAAATTGATGAGGTTTTTGGTTTTGTCATTTAGGTGTGTTAATTTTTCTTGAAAGCATTTTAACAACTTTTTAAAAAATATTTGTCAAAAAATTTCACTATTTTTCTCATCTCAATATTGGTATCTATTGGTTGTATTACTAACTTTCAAAAAGATCTTTCTGATTATTTGCTTGATGACTATTTTAAATTAATATCTGAACATTTTGTGTGAGGTGCTGGATCTTATTAGACATTGTGCTTTAGGGGTGTGTGTGTGTGTGTGTGTGTGTGTGTTGAGGGCTGCTTATTGTCAGATGGGTGTGGGATTTCTAGCGGTATATAGTACAAATCTATTAGCTAATAATGAGGTAGAAATGATGTCATTATTGCTAAAAAATTGTATAAGTCCCTAGTCTACACTGGGCTTCCTATAATACCACCCTGGATGTTAGGATAGGGACTTTACTGTCCTTAGTGGTGGAGAAAGGAAAGACATCACAAATATTTTCATCAGTAACACAAAGTAGTCTTACTGATAGGTCTTATTTGGGTTTCTTTGATAAAGGAGATGTTGGAGCATCATGTGGAAATATTTTATGGATAGAATGCTGGGGTCCCCATTCGGCTGTGTTAACAAGTGGTTTAAGTCGGGCTGTTATAACAAGGTACCACTGGTAGATGCTTATCATCAACATAAATTTATTTCTCAGAGCCCTGGGGGCTCAAAGTCCAAGACTGGAGTACTAGTATAGTCAGGTTCTGTGGAGCAACTCTTCTGGGTTATAAATTACTACTTTCTCAGAAGGTAGAGAGTAAAAGATTGTATGGGACTTTTGTAGGGGACGTGTTAAGATTTATGTCTAGATGTCCCCCAAAGCCT
>PVJA010035439.1:0-13109 GCA_004027025.1 Myocastor coypus | reverse complement strand
TACCAATTCTCCTGCCTCAGCCTCCCGAGTGCTGGGATTACAGGTATGAGCTACCACGCCTGGCTATCTTCTTGTAAGTTCTTACACTAGGGACACAATAGGATATTTACACATGTGAGTCTAGTTTATTTCACTTATGAGTATATCTTGATGTTGCATCCACTTACATATGAAGGCTTCAAATTTATTTTTCTTTATAGGTAATACTCCATTGTATATAAAAGCTGTTCAGTTCTTTTCTCCATTTATTTTACTCTGTGCTTTAAGTTTCAATGATTTATACTGATCTGTCTATAAGCTAACTGGCCCATTCCTTTGAAAAGTACATCTGAAGAGTTTTTATTTATAAAATTCTAATTTGCAGCATTAGGATTTCACTTGATTTTTATAAAAGGACTTTGTTTTCCTTGAAATTTCTCATTTCTTAACCCATTATCACTTTTGTAAAGTTATTCTGATAGAAAATGTAGAATAGTGATGATTACCTGAAGCTAAGAAAGGGTAAGGAAAAGATGAGATGAAGAAAGGATACTTAATGAGTAAAGGAGAAAAGGTAACAGGACAATAATATTTATGTAGGATCACTATGGTTGATTAAAACTGTTTATTTCAAAATAGCTAGTAGAGAGGATTTCAAGTGTTTCCAACAGAAACACTTGAGGTAATGAATATGCCAATTCTTATGTGTTCATTAAGCATTATATATATTTACTGAAATAAACCTAAACTTTATAAATACAGTGTGTTGAATTAAAAATACAAAACCATTATACTGATACACTTGTACAATCACATACATATCATCATTATCCCATTAAGAATGGATAACTACTATGTAGTCTATACATAAAATAGACTATCATTCAGCCTTAAACAGGAGGGAAATTCTGATAAGTACTAAAACATGGATGAATGTCAGACTATTATGAAAAAGAATACAACCTTATATGAAGAGATCCTCCTCAGTTCTGAAAAAAAAAAAAAAAAAAGACAGAGAGATTCCACCTGGCATGAGGTACCTAGAGTTGCAAAACTCATACAAACAGAAAGCAGAACAACAGCTGCCATGAACTGGGCTGAAATACTAACAGAGAAATGGACAGCAACTGTTGAATAGATACAATGTTTCAGTTCAGCACAGTGAGAAGATTTTGGAGATGCATGGGAGTGACTGCTGCACAACAATGTGAAATTATTTAATATTTATATCACTGAATTTCACTCTTAAAAAACCGTGACGAGGGGGCTGGGGAGATGGCTCCGTGGTACAAACGCCTGCCTGGCAAGTGCAAGGTCGTGAGTTTGAACCCTGGTCCCGCAAAAAAAAAAAAAAAAAAAAAAAAAAAAAAAAAAAAAAAAAAAAAAAAAAAAAAAAAAAAAAAAACCGTGACGATCATGAAAACAGCTATGTATAATTAACCATCATAAAAATACCTGGAAAAATGTTATAGAGACTAGTATGTATTAGGTTATGGGAGCTATAATAAAATTTTACTGAAGTTATGTATTTGAACATCTTTGAGACTTTTCACCATGTTTTTCCAAGCATCCATACATATACCCACAACTGAACTGAATCTATACACAATTTAAGCTTACAAAAATGGTATAAATTCATAATTATTTACATATTAGTTTAACTAAATTTCTTATGGTTTAGTAGCATTGTAGTTAACTGCATGTATCCTTATGATTAGTATAAAATGAAGGTATCATATACCATCTGAAAGACTTAGCCATTATTTTAATAAATGACTGATTTTTATTTATTACATAAATATGATAAAATAGCAAAAACCCATCTATAACAAGTATGAGGACTTTATTTACGGTTACAGAAATATCCTTAAAATGTAATTTTGGTGAACACTGACATATGTGCTACTTGTGAAAAATACATTTCTGTAATGATCTAAGAAAATTAATAATGGGCAAAATCAATTCAATAGGGAAA
Organism: Myocastor coypus; assembly: GCA_004027025.1. Lineage (NCBI taxonomy): Eukaryota > Metazoa > Chordata > Mammalia > Rodentia > Myocastoridae > Myocastor > Myocastor coypus. The sequence goes on along the minus strand of PVJA010035439.1, from coordinate 11,155 downwards.
TAAAGACCTACATTGGGCAGGACACTGACTTAAATTAAACCTCAATTATTAAAATTGTCTCATTGTGGCCAATGATTTATCAATATCTTTTCTAGTTCTAAACTTTAGAATACTATTAAAGAATATCAATATAAGATAGGAGCAGTGAAATAGGTTGCATAGGAGAACATTAGACAGAAGAATATAAATATAAAACTTCTTAGTACCTAGAATGCAGGGTCATTCATTTTCTGTGACTAGAAAAAATACAAATGGTAAATTTACAACATCCCCAAATACTACTGGTCATAAAAGATGAGATAAACACAAATATAATTGTAAAAACAAAAGCAGACCTGAATATCAGTAGAACAGAATACAGAATGAAGAAAGAACACCAAGCAAAATCAATTATTATATCTTTGATAAAGAGGCTGAAAACCCACACTGGAGAAAAGGCCTCTTTAATAAATGTTACTGGTAAAACTGCCTATCCATAGCAGAAAACTGAAGTTAGATCTGTTATCTATTACCATGTATGAAATGAAAATCAAAATGAATCAAAGAACATTTTATTTATTTTTATTTTTTATATGTTTAATACATGTTCTACATAGTCTCAGTACTCTGATTAGACTCACAGTGATCCTCCTATTTTCAGCCTCCCAAGTGCTGGGATTACAGGGGCACACCACCACGCCCTATCTCAGTCTCAGTCTCAGTGCACCCCAGGGATGGGAATGGCAATGGCAGGCCAGGGATCAAACCCTGGCTCCTGTGTCTGCTTGAGCAGGCACTTTAACTCGCTGAGCTATCTGGCCAGTACTAAAGAATTAAAAATAAGTAAAACTCTTTAAATTATAAACAGACATTATGAACAGAACTCTGGTTGCATAAGAGACAGTATGAAGATTCAACAAATGATATCATATCAAATTAAAAAGCTTCTGCATAGCAAAAGAAACAATCAACATAGTGAAAAGACAAATTACAGAATGGACAGAAGTCTTCTGCTAGCTACTCCACAATCAAAGGATGAATAATCTAAGACAGCATGGCAAACTTATACCCCATGTATCACAGCAGGCACAAGAGGCCTCTTTGTTGGCATATGAGCCAAGTTACAGCAGTAAAGATTGGACAATAATTGCTATTTTTCTAACTAAAACCTCATTATTCAGGTTTAATTACAGTGTTGACATTTTATCATAAGTGGGTTTTGCATAGCAGTGTGAGAACTTGGTCTCTACAGGGTTCACCATCTCTGATCTAAGATATAAAAAAAACATTAAAAAAAATTAGACTGCCAGAATAAAAGGCTGAATTAAAAAATGGACAAGTGAAATGAACAGAGGCTTCCCAGAAGTACAAATAGTCAATAAATATATGAAGAGATGCTCAACACTGCTGGAATTAGAGAAATGCAGATTAAGATAACAATCATCAAGAAACATCCTCAGTCCTTTTTTTTTATGGCCGGCTCAGCCTGCCCTGGAGGCGGGGCTGGTGCAGCTTGTGGTGCCAGGGATCGAACAGTGGTCCCTGCTGCCTCCTAAGCTTTCCTACACAGGGACTTTAGACTACTGAGCCATCATGCAAGTGCCTTAGTCCTTTGGAAATTTTTAAATTGTGAAGCAGATCTTGCTAAGTCATTAGCTAAATTGCATGGGCTGCGCTCATACTTACTTTACTCCTGCCTCAGTCTCTCAGAGTGCTGAGATCTTATTCTCTTTAGTAAAATCAGACAATTAATTCTTCTGCTAACAGGAAGTAGCAGTAATGATCATGTAACTTAAAATACTTTAATAAGTTTTCATAATCAAAACAGTACATCTTAGATAGAAATCAGAAATCTAAACCTGATGTACATACAATGGAAGTATGTTGGAATGTGGCTACGCTAGTTCTGAAATCTGTCTTCACTATTTTTTTGTCTAAGAAAACTTGTTGATGGGTTATTACTATGACTTTTAAGCTAACTTTTCTTTGTTGGGACCTTGTTATCCATAGAAAGTAACTTGTAAAACTAACAAATCACATCTGTTAACTCTTTTGGTTCTAATATTTTGCAATTTTATTTATTTATTTATTTAGGTACTGAGAACCAAACTCAGTACCTTGTGCTTGCCAGGCAGGTGCTGTGCCCTGAGCTACATCTCCAGTTCTATTTTGTAACTTACTTACTTTCTTTCTTTCTTTCTTTCTTTCTTTCTTTTGCGGGATCGGGGTTCAAACTCATGACCTTGCACTTGCCAGGCAGGCACTTGTGCCTCAGAACTATCTCCCCAGCCTAGTTTGTAACTTTAAAAACAATATACATTAGTAAAATTGACAGAGATAACTATCAACCACGTCATACTCATAATAGTAAATATTTGTTGAGCACTTGTGTATCACACACAGTGTCAACTTGTTTATATACACTTTCATTTAATCTCAAAGCTTTCTAAAAAAAAGGCAAATACTACTATTCCTACTTTCTAGATGGAGAAAGGAAGAATGAAATTTGTACATTTGACTAAGATAATAAAGCTAGTAAGAGAACTGGCGATTGACCTACACAACTCGATTTTAAAGTCATGATTCTAGAATAAAGAAGAGAAAATTTAAAAAAAAAATGCAAGGCACCTCTCTAATCAAAGCACTTGGAGGTTGAAATAGGATTTCTGTGAATTTGAGATCAGCCTGGCCTACCTGGCAAGTTCAGGCCAGCCTGAACTATATAGCAAGGCACTGTTTCTTCCTGTCCCTCTCTGACCAGGACAGATAGAGGGAGAAATGGACAGAGGGAGAGGGGAAGAAGGAGAAGAAAAGGGGGAAAGAGACAGACACTAGCTGAATGCTGATCTAATCTTGCTACAGGGTTTGAAATATTTTTATTACATTTCAAAATTTACAGTCTATAGATAACTAGCAATGAAATAATACTATACACATAAAAATAACAAAAAGAGTCAACATTTGAGAATTAAGATATTAGTAGAGTGGAGTTCTCTAAAAACTACAGTGGGAGAAACTTGGTTTAAAAGCCATTTTGTCTTTACAGACATACTTTGTATAACCACAAGCATTCCAGTCCTTGGGACAGTACAGAGAACTTCTTGATTGAACATTATATTAGAAAACTCTAGCAAAGTCTTTAACATATAATGGACAAGTGATCCTCCCCACTTCCTTTCTTTAGATCTTAGGTAAAAACAGAAGCTGTACTGGATTAGCCATTCTGATAGGAAGAGGGGGGTGTTATTCATTACTAAATAATCCAAATCTAGTTAATTTTGATACAAAGACAGATCTGTATTAATAAATTTAGTTTAGTGGTCTCAACATTTAGTAGGCATCAAAATTACCTGAGGCCCTGCTGGTCCACCCTCAGAACTGATTCTGTAGCTTCCACAGAGAGCCTAAGAATTGGCATCTCTAACACTTTTCCAGGAGGCATAATACTGTTATCTAACCCATCAATTTAAGATCACTACCCTCATTTATTATTTCAAATCTTTTACAAACCCATTCCTTATGAACACAGAAATATCACTGTTCTTCTATTCTTATATTCTCACCCACTGCACTCTCCTAAACCCTTCAGAAAAACAATTAAGTTTAATTTCCTATGCTTCAAATTCACTATTTTAAATGTTCTGTTTAATGTATAAGGTGAAAAGCAGCATCCTCACGTTATATGCAATATGTGTAATGCTTCATAGTTTACAACTTCCACTTGTATTTATTTTATTATTTTTTTTTTAAGAATTTTTTATTGTATTTATTTTTTTCTTGTTTTGGAACCTTTATTTGTTTATTCACTCATTTTTATGGCTGGCTCAGCCCACCCTGAGGGCAGGGCTGGCACAGCATGTGGTGCCGGGGATCGAACCGCAGTCCCTGAAGCTGCCCAAGCTTTCCCAAGCAGGTGCTTTAGACCACTGAGCCATCCCGCTGGGCCCTTCCACTTGTATTTATTTAGCACTCCTAATTCTGTTATGACCGAACAATTCTTATTTTTAAAAATAGTACTACTATTTGAATTGTATTAAATTGTAAAAACCTCCTCTGTTCTTTTCTTTGTGCGATTATGAAACAAGAACATGAAGGAAAGTTAGGCAGCTAGGACACAGGACACAGGTCCCTCCACTAATAAAGTAAACTAAAAGTTTATTTAAATTAGTTAAATATCAGAAGGGCTGACAATTAACTTAAACAAACTACCAGGGCCTAACAGAATGCAAGAGACAGATTAGGTCCCTAAACAAAAAGGAGAGACCCTGGAGGAAACCAAATGCAAATGGAGCAGGTGGCATTACATACATCCTAGGCAACTTCTGTAGTTTCTGTCCTGTTAACTGTCCCAAAAACTGTATAAAAAACCAACTGACTTACATATCCTTGGTTTTCTCACCTTATGAAATCCTTGCCCGACTAGTGGGGAGCTTTTCCTTTTATTTTTTCTAATAAACACACATTTGGCCATTCTCCACTGCTTGCTGCTTGCTGCTTTGTTGGCTTCAATCTTTGTTGCCACCAAACAAGGACCTGAAAGCTAGAGGGAGCTGGTTACAATGCATTTCTTTTCATACAATATAAGTGATGACAATATGTTAGCATAATAATGCAATTATGAAAAACAGCAATGCATATTATTATTTTTAATTTTAATGACAAGAAAAACACCATAGGAGCAGGGTAGTGTCACAGATCTAATTAAAAGCCTACTTCTCCTCAGCCGGGCATGGTGGCTCACGCCTGTAATCCCAGCACTTGGGAGGCTGAGGCAGGAGGATTGGTTCGAGTTCGAGACCAGCCTGGGCTACAAAAGTGAGCTCAGGACCAGCCTCAACTGCATAGCGAGACCCTGTCTCAAAAAGACAAAAAAAAAAAAAAAAAAAAAAAAAAAAAAAAAAAAGCCTACTGCTCCTCAAAAAACAACAAAAAATAAATAAAAGGAGAAACAGGCAAAGTGTGGTAGCACAGACAGACTATAATTCCAGCATTCTAGGAGGCTGAGGCAGGAAGATTCCAAATTGAAGACCAGCATGGGCAACTTAACAACAACCTGTCTCTAAATTTAAAAGTTGATGGGGATATAGCTCGGTACAAAGGCCCTGGGTTTAATCTGTAGTGTGGGGTGTGGGATGCTAGAGCTGGAGCTTTTAGACAAGTTACAGATATAATTACATTGGAAGTCACCCTTAACATCTCTAGCATGCTGGCTTACAATTCAGACTGGCTGGCCTGGCATCAGGATACATCCTAAACATAAACTATCTGCCAATATTACAATCACTGTAAAATGAGTGCCCTAAAAATGTTTAACAATCAATCATCAACAAATCTGTGTTAAATTGTTGATTTCTAACATTTATGGAGAAGTATATAGCATGTAGCAAAAATTTATCAAATGGAATGCTTTCAAAGAGAATTTTATCACTACTTCACAGGGGGATACATTTTTAAAAAAATGTCAAGTCTTATCTTATTCGGACCCATAACATCAGCTTTAAAAAAAGCATCTGTACTGTATGAAATTCAATGCTAGACACTGCCACATTTTATTAAGTTATTGCAATATGCCTATAAAAGGTAATCAAAAATGTGGTGTTTAAAGTTGTAAATATATAGCACAGTAATTTCCCTCAAAATTTTGGGAACTTTCAACACTCTTATCCCATTGTTCTTACCACTTTCTTAAATCCTTTATTGTGAACGTCTTTACAAAGTCTGATCAAGAATAATGGTAAATGTGGCTGCCCACTGCCAAACAAGAGAAAGGTAGGCTTGTAAAAATTCAATGGTATGTCCTTACTTTATTCACTGCATCTGGCACCATGCAGCTTCCAGCTGTTCTCCAAAATAAAAATGACCACATTGAATCAATATATATTTTTAATTAATTGAGGACACCGAAAGAGCTACAGCAGTGCAACTGAAGACACAAAAAGAACTGCTTTCAGAACTACTTCAGGAACTGAGAAGATTAAGGTGATAAGTATGTTTGAAGAGAGGTGAGGGTTTAAATTTTGAGGGGGATTAATAGCAATGTGTCTTTTACCATAATAAATTTTGAAAAACTCAAACACATACTGTATTTTAAAAGTTGCACCTTGTTTGTCACAGATGCCTCTCCTGTTATAGGTGAGGCATCTAATACTCAGAAAAGCTCACAGATTTCCCAAGAGTAGTAAGAGTATACAAGGCCAGCTGAAGGAACCCAGTTGCCTCTGGATCTGTTAAACTAAAACCCTAAGCTGCTTCCTGCTGCAACATTGCACATTTACTCTAAACAGATGAATACTTCCTTAACTGAACTGTTGATAACTACTTTATTTTGGGGGAGAAAATCACAAGCCAAAGTTTCACCACACTGGGTAGAATACATAAGGTGACTATAATTCCTACCTCAGGTTGCTTTTTTAGAAGTACAGAATGAATAATCATCCTTATCGTATTATAATACATGACAAAGGTTATATGCAGTTCTCATTATGATGCTTTCTTAAATTCTAACTGCTAAACTTAAATGAGAGGCATCTGATACAATCTGAAAAATATTCAGTTCAATTAAAAGTAATTGATGCATGGTGAAATAATTCTTCCCAAAGCTACTATAAAATCTTCAAAAAAATAAAGCTACTTAATAATTTTCATCTCCTACAGGCTAGAGAGAAGCATTATTGCATATTAAAAATTGCAGTGTAGTTTTCCCAGAGGTAAGAGAAAGTTATTAAAACAACCTATTTATTGTTGATATAACTATCCATTTGTGCCATACAAAAAGTAACAAATTTCAGTACATTAAAAGAAAAGCTAATTAAGGCATAATTAGTATTTTCTGTATTTTGATAATTAGGGGTTAGTTGGCTATTCCTTTTCAAATTTCTATTTGATGCACCCGACAATGCCTTTAATGAGCAACTAACGCTATTGAATCCCTCATGGCAGAGGAGTTTAGTGACCACTACTACATTACTTTCATTTATCACTGCCTCTTTACCTATAAATTAATCTAGCCCTGTAGCTATGTTGATCTACTTTATATCAATTTCTTCATCCATATCAGCTGAATATGTATGGCATTAACCTCATTTGCTAGTTGAGAAAAGCAGAATTAAAATGAGATCTAATTTCTTGTGCACAGCACAATTTCAGAACTGCCTGCTAATTTCCACCACCTGTCAGTGTGAAGAGCCTTTACTTTCCTATAATGAAATAAAACAGTATACTTTTTAGCAGCTCTGAAAAATGCTAATCTTTCAAAAGTGTTCAGTGATCATTAATCACTAGGACAGTAAAACACCTTTATTCTGAATGCTCATTTATCCTTTGTTTAGGTGAAGAAAATTATTTTTTTGGCTTTTTAAAAGGAAGAAGAATATAAATGTATCAATGGAATATAAGAATTATTATATTTTCTTGTCCTGAAGTTTCTATTTATCTTATAGTGGTACAAGGCATTACTAAAGATAGCTAGTTCAAAACAATAAACAGAAACGCATCATGGTACACTTTTCTCTGAAATCAAATAAATGTTCATTGTAGATATTTGTGTATTGAATATAATTTTATAAGCCCTTGAATATAAGCTAAAAAGTAATTACTCACAACATACTGTTTCCGGAGTGTGTGGGGGGTACTGAGGATTGAACTCAGCATCATAACACTGGAACAGATCCCACTCTTGTATTTTTTTGATTTTTGAGACAGGGTCTAGCTAAGCTACATACACTTTTAAATTCCTTCAATAAACCATCTACTGTATTATGAATTAAGTTATTGCCTAAAAGTTCATTTGAATAAAGGCAGTGTCATTTAGATTTAAGCCAAGTATAGTTAAGCACTTTTAGTTGACTTTACTGAACTTTTCCAATATATATGCTATAATCATTTGAGAAAATTTAAAAATATAAATAGAAAATAGTTATTAATTTTAATACTATACAACAATATTTTATCACATTTGTTCTTTTTGCTAATAATTTAATTTCTACTGTTTTACATCACTGGAACTATATCAAATACATGTAAATTAATAGGTAATCTGCATTTCTGGCCTAACACTTCCATATATTTTTCAATAAGCCTAACTTGTTAATTTTTCTTATTGGATATTAAATAGAAACATGAATAAACAATGAACAGTATGTATTTGAGGGTTAAAAAAACACCTCAAAACATTAAAAGATGTGCTTAAAATCAGGCTCTTGGGCCTAATGTTTATTTTTCATAGAGTAATGTGCTTTGAGAACAGTATCTGTTATTACCTTGTAATTTTTACCATACCAACAAGGTACAACATAGTAATGTATAAATGGTTAAGAAATAAATATAAGAAATACTAAGGAATTATAAAATAAAGGACTAGAGGTGAAATTATCCACAATCTCCCTTATTCTGTTTAAGGAGAAAATCTGATCCCTAAGGATCATTATCTTCAAGCCTTAAACTCATTTTGGCAATATTTACTTATAAACAAATAGCTAATATGACTTTCCTTATTTTTCCAATCAATGAAATCACAATTTATAGGAAGAGTTAAGCTTTCACAAAAATAAAGATGTAGGATAGACTATTTACACAGATGGATTATTTACACACACTGAGTAGCTACAGGGTTTCTGCAGCCAGAGCAGGATAGATTCATTCTCAAATTGATCTCCTCTGAGGAACTTACTTAAAGCAATTATGACCTAAAGACAGAAAATACTCTGACATACAGCATGAGATTCCCAAAGTAATTACTTTGACAATAATAATAAACAATTTTAGCACTTGCCATCACAGTGAACACTAGAATTAGTGACATGTATTCATTCACATATGACTTTCCCTTAATTAAATTGATTATTTTTGAGAGCAGATTCTATCCTAATAATTTGAAGTTTCCCACCTCCACCTTACAAACTAATCAGTAAGGTATTTGGCAGAGTCTCTGAATTTTTAAGAACATCTTGTAACAAGAAGAAAAGTTTATCAAATAAATAATGGATACAATTTAAATTATGGCAAATCTTTTCTCTTGGAAAAGACTGCATACTGTGTGTCTCACTTTTTGGTTTGTGAGGCAAGATTATCTTGTGTATGATTTCCATAAAACTCACTACTATGAGAAATTAGACACAAAAGGGGTACAGTAGCTAGACTTGTACAATTCAATAAATAAAATGTCTTTAAACTCAGAATTTGTCTAGTATTAAAAACACTTTAAAATAATCACATTTTATTTATTCTTTAATTTCTTAGGATAAAATGGTTTTAAACAGAGTTTACAATAAATACAAAATTTGTGTCTCCATCACAAGAAATTATTACCTTATTTCTTCATACTAATCATTAAACTCATTATTTAAGAGAACATTCCAAAAACTGGCATTTATAATGAAAATGTATGTACACAGTTTGCTTTGTACCTTTCTACATATATTTTTTTAAATATTTCAGCATTTATACTCACTAAAATATAAAAATTCAGATTAAAAAATACTCCTCTAAGCATATCTTTTAGGGAACCTAATACATATCTTTTGTATTAATAAGATAAACCCTTATAAAAGGATTTTTCTACATTCCTTCCCAGTTAGTTCATCCTATCTGATAATATACAAACATACATTCTGTATACTTGTTCAACCAAATAGGAAAGCCAAGATTCAAAATATAATCTTAACTGTCACAGATATATTTTCCTTATAATTTACAGGATGTTTGTGTTATACTGGCATATTTAACATGTTTAAATGTTTGAAATTTATAATGTTTTAAAACTGCTGTATAATTTTCACCAAAGTGAAAATTCAATGTATGAAAGTTTTCATATGGTTCAATTTCCTTAACACTTTCCCCACATACTGTGTATTAAAGAGATATGTTTTATCCAGAATAAAAATATATTTAACACATTATTTCAACATTAAACTGTACTTACAGTGACAGCTGTCAGTTTAAGTTACCATAATATTTTTAGTTTCATTATTTAAGTGCTTTCTATCCAACTCAACAGTAACTGTTAGTAACATGTCTATAGGGAAACCAAACAATTGCAGGGAGAGAATGCCATCTACTGATTCATATGTGTACTCAACAGTAAGAGGAAAGCTTGTTATCAGGTAAGTGTAATTCCACAAAGCAACTTAGAAATCCAAATACAAAATAAAAGAGATAATTAACATGTTTACTACGAACAATGTAAAAATACATCAATAGGGACTTAATGAAAATTCTAAATATTTTATAGAACTACAGGATACAATCAACTTACTGATCACAAATTTATTTTTTATTTTTGATAATTTGCATATTGTTGTTTCTATCACAGTCGCTCAGAGTACAAGATGCAGACATCTTTTCTTGCCTAAACATCTTCAATACAGCTGACCACAAATTTATGATGTTTTATTATAATAGGACTTTTATTTACAAACTTTTAGAGTCAGAATGAGGGCATCCCTTGCTTAGTCTTAACAAAGTTATTTCCTATTTATGCATTTTTACACTCTCATATTTATAACTGTGATTTATACATAAGGTGATTATATAATTTATCCTCAAAATAGGGACACTTTTGAGAACAAAAGCTGTTACCTAACAACAGTTCTGCCAGGAGCAAGCAAGTAAATCTTTGGCAAATATATAGACACACAATTACTTCACTTATAAATTACTGTCCTGCTATAACTACCTCTGACATTGTAGCCTTCCTAATGACTTGAGAATCTTCTTGAAATTCAATTTGAAAATGTTAGGACAAAACATGATTTAGGGAAATGAAGGCAAAATAAAGTACAGGCAATGTACTCCTAGACAATAGTGCTATTACCCAATGGCTAACTTTAACTTTATTATTTCACTTGAATTTGTTGGCTAATATATTCTGCTGAAAAGATAACTCCTTTCTGGGAAGATTCACACACACACACACACACACACACACACACACACACATTTTTAAAATTACGGCCCACTCAGACTGACCTGGGGGGTAGGGCTGGGATAGCATGTGGTGCGGGGATCAAACTGCGGTCTCTGTGGTTGCCTAAACTTATCTAACATTGCCTAAGCAAGCACTTTAGATTTCAGAGCCATCTTGCCAGCCCCTCAATCATATATTAAAATAGCATCCCTTACTGGGATAAATGTTTTCCAGCCAGAAACTTAAAAAAAAAAAAAAAAAAAAAAAAAAAAA